>CAIGRP010010403.1:0-20567 GCA_903798385.1 Fraxinus cuspidata | reverse complement strand
GGAGGGGAGGGGAGGACCCAAAACTGTTATCACATTTAAAACGAATTGACTTATATCTATTATTTTGACTTTTATCTCCATGGTTTTGAAGGAGTCTTGATCCCTTCTCGAAACCCTTGTCTTGTTCTTGAACTAGTAACTTACTGATTTTGTCCATACTAAAAATAGTTGGTGGTGACATGTTTGGGACCATCGGAGGGAGGGGGATAAAAAGTTCAACCTATCGAGGAAGGGATGGCTGGAATAAATGTGCAATAAAATGAAATAATTACTGAGTCAGATCGGTCAAAAGAAAAAAGAAGAGGGACGAATCATCCGAACATAGAAACTTGACCGATTTCGATATAGAGATAAAGAGTAATGCTATTTAATTTTAGTGATGCTAAGGACCCCTTCAAGTGGCACTACATCCACTTCATCTCTTAATATTAAGGTCATCACTCACAATAATAGTAATGCGTAACACTATTCAACAGGAAATTTCGTGTATGAGAGTTATACTGGATTGATATAAATTATGAACTATAAATTTGCACCAAGAATGTAATGACAAGTAGTTTGTTGTTTGGCTGAATTGATTTTGGATCCAATTTTTCTAACTTACCAATCTGATACGATTTTGATATCATCGATAAATATATTATTATGATAGAGTTCAAACCTTCATCTAATATGAAAACAATGACCGACATATTCACAATTTGACTTTAATAATTTTGACTTTTTTAATTTTTTTTCTAATACTTTATTCCATATCAATATTTCCATCTCTATCCATGGACTTGACAATGTTAAAAGAAGACTAAAAATGTCAAACTCTCAAGTATTTTTTTGAATATTTACGAAAGAGTTTTGGTACATGTACACTTAGATGTACATTCTGTGTTACTTAATGCACAAGTACCATTCTTTCATTAATTGGTGAAAAAAAAACCAATTTCAACCAACTAATAATAGAATGTCATTTGTACATTATATCAAGCAGAGTGCACACCTGAGTATACAAGTAAAATAATCTCATGTGTGACCTAATGCACAAGTAACATTCTACCATTAATCGATTAAAAAAAGTAATTTCAACCAATCAATAACAGAATGTCATTTATACATTATATCAAGCAAAATGTACACCTAGTAAAAATCTTTACAAAAAAAGGATGCTAACAAAACATTTGATAAAGCCATAAAGTAATGAATTAACTAATTTTTCAAAAGAGAATGTGAAAGTGGCAATTGAAAATAGCCCACGCGCAAGAACGTTAAGTGAAATTAACAACGTTAGATGCTTCTGTCAACTAGGCAACAAATAGACCCATACTGGCCACAGGCCATTGTCCAATTAGTTGAGCTATTAGGGTAAAATTCCTCGAGAGGTTCCTTGCTTTTCGTCTCGATCACCAACCTTTCACTTGTGACATCCATTTTCTCAATATTTAAAAATTGTGTGCCAATGTCTCGTCTGACTAAAAACATCTACATAAAAGTTAAACGATCACGTGAAACTTACGTAATATTTAACTGAAATGATGTAATATTGTTCAAAAAGGTATTCGTTTGATTTATATACCAACCCAGCGCTTGAAAGCAACCCCTTCTTGATAGCAATAGAAGAGATTTGGCAGACAATTTTATTCTTTCGTTAGACATCACGTATGTGTCACATGACCATTTAATTTAATATCTAATGAGACGTGTTTGATTAGGTATCGATACTATTTGCACAATGTTAACAGTCTGAGACATGAGTTCAAAGAAGAAAAGTTGAAAACACGAATGTCATACTTCTTGAAGAATTTATCCTTCAATTAAATGGAGAGGACCCACAATTGGCACCAGGCCATAATCGAACAATTACAAAGGCCAGTCTATACACCATATCTCCTGAGGCTGATCCTTCCCATAATCGATTTTTTCCATCTATACTTTTGTCACCGTGTTGAACAGCGGAAGCCTCTGTTTGTAGCCTAATATTGACCAGAATTAATGTAATAATACCACCTACACTTTCCTTACCCACCAAACCCCCCACACCAACAATATATAAATAGATAATTTTCTCCCAAGAAAGTATTTGTGATTTACCAGTTTCTCATTTCATTGTAATTTGTAACAAATGAAAGAGAAACTGCATGCAACCAAAAGTTCATGCCATTAATTACATTTCAACTGTCAATATTCAGATATTTTCTCAGTACTGATATAGTTGGATTCTGATATATTTTTGTGCTGGAAGAAAAAAGGGCTGTTGTTAAAAAGAAAAAGAGAGCTTAAAAAGGACTTCAAAATGGCGGTTGCACTGGCCGGAGATGATCTATCTCGGACGTCGAGTAGTAAGAGGAGCTGGAGGACAAATAGCATAAGAGAAGTGTGGCAAGGGCCGCCGGATGTGTTCACCAGGAACAGTACACGGCGGCAGGAGGTGGACGATGAGACGGAGCTCAAGTGGGCCGCCATCGAGCGGCTGCCGACTTACGACCGGATGAGAAAAGGGATGCTGCAGCAGGTTATGAGCAATGGGAGGATAGTACATGCTGAGGTTGATGTCACCAATCTTGGATCACAGGATAAGCAGCGGCTAATGGAGAGCATTCTTAAAGTTGTTGAGGATGATAATGAGAAGTTCCTTCTGAGGCTGAGAAATAGGACTGATAGGTGATTTATTTTTAATGATAAAATACAATTTGGATTTTTTATTGGCTTAAATTTGGAAATGATCTGATTATGAAAATTGGTTTTTTTTGTACAGGGTGGGAATTGAAATTCCGAAAATTGAAGTGAGATTCCAGAATTTATCTATAGAGGGAGATGCATATGTTGGAACAAGGGCACTGCCTACTCTGCTCAACTCAACCCTGAATACTATAGAGGTATTTTCTCAATTTGCATATGATCTTCTTCAAATTTTCAATGTTCATTCCTTGATCTCGTATTTTGTGTGGCTAATAGGCTGCTTTAGGGATGATTGGGCTTTCTCCATCAAAGAAGAGGGTGGTTCAAATCCTTAAGGATGTGAGTGGATTTGTAAAACCATCAAGGTATGTATTCAAAATCCTGCAGATCTTGTTTTATCAAGATTGTAGAAGAAATAGCTTTAAAATTTAAAACTTCATACCCTTTTGCATAAATTTACTGGTGATCTGTGTGCAGGATGACCATGCTTCTTGGGCCACCAGGCTCAGGCAAAACAACATTGCTAAAAGCATTGGCAGGGAAACCTGACGATGATATGAAGGTATGGCAAAAACAAAAAGAGACTTCAACCTACGGAATTCAAAGATGATTTCGTTTTTCCTTTGTTTCATTATTGTAACTGATCTTGAGTTTTTGAACAGGTGACTGGGAAAATCACCTATTGCGGCCATGAATTTAAGGAATTTGTTCCCCAAAGAACTTGTGCTTATATTAGCCAGCATGATCTTCACCATGGTGAAATGACAGTCCGTGAGACGCTAGATTTCTCTGGTAGATGTCTAGGAGTTGGAACCAGGTATGAAATGCTGCTAGAATTGTCAAGACGAGAGAAAGAAGCTGGTATTAAACCCGATCCCGAGATTGATGCATTTATGAAAGCCACAGCTATGGCAGGAAAGGAAACTAGTCTGATTACGGATTATGTGCTTAAGGTCTGTGCCATAGTATCTACAAGAAAATATTTATCTTTAAGCCCTTTTTGTCAAGCCTAACATATCATGATTTTACAATAGATTCTTGGATTGGATATTTGTGCTGATATTATGGTGGGAGATGATATGAGAAGGGGAATTTCAGGTGGACAAAAGAAGCGTGTTACTACCGGTATGTGGTTCCATGACGAGTTCTTAACAAATAGTTAGAACAAAACAATTTTATATTTTCTTGGAGATGTTAACAATCTTATGGTTCTATTGGGTGCAGGGGAAATGTTGGTAGGACCAGCAAAAGCATTCTTCATGGATGAGATATCAACTGGGCTGGATAGTTCCACAACTTTCCAAATCGTCAAGTTTATGAGACAGATGGTTCATATTAATGATATAACCATGATCATCTCTCTCTTACAGCCTGCTCCCGAGACTTTCGAACTATTTGATGATGTTATACTACTTTCAGATGGTCAGATTGTTTATCAGGGTCCGCGTGAAAACATTCTTGAATTTTTCGAATACATGGGATTTAGATGTCCAGAAAGGAAGGGAGTTGCAGATTTTCTACAAGAAGTGACTTCAAAGAAAGACCAAGAACAGTATTGGTGCAAAAGAAACCAACCTTATAGATATGTATCCGTACCTGAATTTGCAGAGGCCTTCAATTCTTTTCACATTGGGCAACAAATAGTGGAAGAACTTAGAATTCCATTTGATAAGTCGAGAACCCATCCGGCTGCCTTGGTGAAAGAGAAATATGGAATCTCAAATTGGGAACTCTTCAGGGCATGCTTCGCGAGGGAATGGCTCTTGATGAAACGAGCTTCGTTCGTGTACATCTTCAAGACAACACAGATAACGATAATGGCAACAATTGCATTAACAGTTTTCTTGAGAACTGAAATGAAAGCTGGTCAAATAGAAACTTCTGCTAAATTTTGGGGTGCATTGTTCTTCAGTCTCATCAATGTGATGTTCAATGGAATGCAAGAATTAGCAATGACAGTTTTCAGGCTTCCCGTGTTCTTTAAACAGAGGGACTGTTTATTCTACCCTGCTTGGGCTTTTGCTTTGCCAATCTGGGTCCTTCGTATTCCCATTTCAGTGATGGAGTCTGTATTATGGATTGTTTTTACGTATTACACCATTGGCTTTGCACCTGCTCCTGCAAGGTAAGTTTAAAAAACCGAGCAAGTTTTATGAAATCGTAACATGATTCTCTTTATTGATGAATTATCTATACTTATGCAGGTTTTTCAAACAATTGTTGGCATTTATTGGTGTACATCAGATGGCACTTTCTTTGTTCCGTTTTATTGCAGCACTTGGGAGAACTCAAGTGGTTGCAAACACACTAGGAACTTTCACCTTGTTGATGGTGTTCGTACTTGGAGGCTTCGTTGTAGCAAAAGGTCCATAGTTCATTCTTTTATTCACTATGTTAAGTTTAAGTAATCTTTTTTGCTAAACATGTTTGAGATTTTTTTTTTAAAATAAAGTTACATTTTGGGGAGGATTTTAGTATAAAAGTTTACTTTTGTGAAAGCAAGTCTTTACTTACTTTCCAAACAAGTACTTTTTCTTATTTAAGGCTTGGCCAGACTTGATCTCCATAGTTTTATTCAGTGCTGAATTATTTCGTTTAATTTGAGTTGTAAAAACTTCATTTATTCACCATTTTGCATTTCACAGATGATATTCAAGATTGGATGATATGGGGATATTATGTTTCTCCTATGATGTATGGACAAAATGCCATTGCCATCAATGAGTTTCTTTCTGAGAGATGGAGCGCAGTAAGATCTCTTGATTCTTATCTCCACATGCCAAATTGAAAGCAAAAAAATACAATATTAATGTTTGTTTTCCATACTTACCTCTTAATGCAGCCCACTGAAGGACGTGAAAATACTGTTGGAAAGACTCTTCTTCGAGACAGAGGTTTATTTACAACAGAGTCATGGTACTGGATTTGCATTTTCGCTCTTTTTGGATACTCTCTTCTGTTCAACGTTCTGTTCGTCGCTGCATTGACATTCTTAAATCGTGAGTAAAACATTCATACTAGATATTTAGAATTCTATCCTGTGGTAAATAATAAATAAGTCCATCTCTTAACTGTGTCCTGTTGAACATTCAGCTCTGGGGGATAATAAAGCTGTCATAACGGACAATGGAGAAGAAGAACAGAAGAATAAACGGCAACTGATATCAAGTGCTGAAGGTTCGTGGTTTCTTAAGGCAATTTTTTCTATTCGTGTAATCTAATTTTCTCACCTAATGGATGGTAGTGGGACATATAATTGCTTGATCATAAGAACTAAAATATTTGCATCAAAGAAGTATTTGCGTCATACCTTTATTCATCTGATATATAACTATAACTACAGGTGTTCAAATGGGTGTGAGAAATCCGCATGGAAGTGTTGGAACAGAAAACAACGCAGCAAGAAAAGGGATGGTGTTGCCTTTCGAGCCCCTCTCACTTGCATTCCACCATGTGAATTACTACGTCAATATGCCAGCCGTGAGTCTCCAAACCTTTATTCATACTGTATATGCTCCATCTATGACAAGTTTACTAACTTGGAGAAATTGTTTTATATCAGGAAATGAAGACTCAAGGGGTTAACGACGAAAGACTGCAAATGTTACGAGATGTTAGTGGTGCTTTCAGGCCAGGTGTTCTAACAGCATTGGTTGGTGTCAGTGGAGCAGGAAAGACTACCTTAATGGATGTCTTGGCTGGGAGAAAAACTGGAGGATATATTGAAGGAAGCATAAGTATTTCGGGTTTCCCAAAGAACCAAGAAACATTTGCACGAGTCAGCGGTTACTGTGAACAGAACGATATCCATTCACCTTATGTCACTGTCTATGAGTCACTCCTTTACTCTGCCTGGCTACGCCTCGCTGCAGACGTGAAGACAGAAACACGAAAGGCATGTAACTGATTAACATTGTCTGAGAATCATATGGTATATCATTGAAACCATACATAAACATTTTTGTCTGACAGAGATTTTCTCATTTCAGATGTTTGTTGAGGAGGTAATGGACTTAGTTGAGCTTAATCCCTTGAGGAATGCACTTGTTGGACTTCCAGGAGTAGACGGTCTTTCGACTGAACAGAGAAAGAGGCTCACTATTGCTGTAGAATTAGTTGCCAATCCTTCCATAATCTTTATGGATGAGCCCACCTCCGGACTTGATGCTAGAGCTGCTGCAATTGTCATGCGTACAGTGAGAAACACGGTGGATACAGGCCGAACGGTGGTCTGCACTATTCACCAGCCTAGCATCGACATATTTGAAGCTTTTGATGAGGTATATTTCACTTGTAAATAGTCTCAAATAGTTAAATCCTCGACCCTTAGAAAGCTGCATTTTATTTGACATGCGTACATTGATTTCTCCTTGCAGCTACTGTTGATGAAGAGAGGAGGACAAGTTATTTATGCTGGACCCCTTGGTCGCCGATCCCATAAGCTTGTCGAATATTTTGAGGTGAGTTTTGCTCTCCCGTATGAGTTTGCTGCTGTTTGATTTAGTCAAAACTCATCACAAGCTAATAAAGTTTTATTATCCTTTAACCAATAAGCTGATATATGATTTCTTCCATTTAATCACGCAGGCAATTCCTGGAGTTTCCAAGATCAAGGAGGGTTACAATCCAGCGACTTGGATGTTAGACGTCAGCTCCAGTGCTGCAGAGGCTCAACTTGATGTTGATTTTGCAGAAATTTATGCTAATTCTGATCTTTACAGGTGAGTGATAGATGACACAGTATCATCCGACCTGAAATATATAGTATTAGACATGACAATACAATTTTTCTTCCTTCATGTTGTCTAATGTTGTACAAATTGTTGATCATTTTCTTAATTTTTCAATTTCAGGAGTAACCAAGATTTAATAAAGGAACTTAGCACTCCAACACCAGGCTCGAAGGATCTCTACTTCCCTACACAATATTCCCAGTCCTTCTTGATTCAGTGCAAGGCTTGCTTCTGGAAACAACATTGGTCATACTGGAGGAACTCACAGTACAATGCAATTAGGTTCTTCACAACAGTTGTCATAGGAATTTTATTTGGCGTCATCTTTTGGCAAAAGGGAGATCAAATGTAAGTCCAACATTTCCTTCTTTGAAGCTTACTTAGTCATTGAACTCTAAAGAAAGCAATCGGTCTAAACATCTTTAAACTGTTTTTATAATCATATACAACATTACCTAACAAAGAGCTCGAATCTAACTCTCTGTGTACTTCAAACAGAAATAGACAACAAGACTTGCTAAATCTGTTGGGAGCTACTTATGCTGCTGTTCTTTTCTTGGGAGCCACTAATGCTTCTGCAGTTCAATCTGTTGTAGCAATTGAAAGGACGGTATTCTACCGTGAAAGAGCCGCAGGAATGTACTCAGAGTTGCCCTATGCATTTGCTCAGGTATGAAATGGAAAATCTCACTATAGGTGTTTAAGTTAATTTTTAACTAATCACTCAATTCTTATTACTCATCTTGCAATTTTAACTTGTTTTCACTGTTTATAGGTGGCTATAGAGACTATCTATGTTGCAATTCAGACCTTTGTTTACTCTCTACTTCTGTACTCCATGATTGGATACCACTGGACTGGAGAAAAGTTCTTCTATTTCTACTACTTCATATTCATGTGCTTCACCTACTTCTCAATGTACGGTATGATGGTTGTTGCATTGACTCCGGGCTTCCAAATTGCTGCCATTGTTATGTCCTTCTTTCTCAGCTTCTGGAACTTGTTCTCCGGTTTCCTCATCCCCCGTCCAGTACGTATTCTGATTTCCACCACACGAAACAACTTTTCAGATTATAAAAACTAGCTACTTCAATAATTTACTACTAACCCGGTGTACAAATTCTTGCAGCTTATCCCAATTTGGTGGAGGTGGTACTACTGGGCTTCTCCTGTTGCCTGGACAATCTACGGTATTTTCGCGTCTCAGATAGGCGATCAGACTGGCGAACTTGAACTCACTGGCAACACAGGTAGAGTAAGGATTAATGATTTCCTTAAAGACTACTTGGGTTATGAACATGACTTCCTTATACCAGTGGTTTTTGCCCATGTTGGTTGGGTGCTTCTCTTTTTCTTTGTGTTTGCCTATGGCATCAAGTTTCTTAACTTCCAAAGGAGATAGAGAATTCCGAACTTCCGAGGGGGCGATATTTAAGATCTTTAGGCTTATACCATACAGTTTAAGTGTATATCAGCTATGTAGTAGGGGTAGCTAAGCAGATTGGATAAAACCAACTGTTTACTTCATTTTTCCTTTGATACAAGTGTAGTTCTGTCTTGGTTTGATTTCTTATTCAATGTATAATTGTTCTTTTTGTCTTGGTGAATTTTGTATCACACGAGTAAATAAGATACTTCTGAAAATTTTATTTTAATACAAGATTCACATCTTTTATCATCTAGATTCGAATCTTGCGAGTATTCTACGATAAAATTTAACCTCCATTTCATGAATCACATTTTTTTTAGTGCTTGGAAAATTACAGGTTCCACTTCTTATTTTCTCTTTTAGAGAACCTACACATTTTAAGCAACTACAAAAATATGGAGAGAACAATTTCTACAACTCTTTTTATATGGATACAGTAGTATTATTTGGGGTTGGTAATTTTTTCTTTAAACAAAGGTGATAGCAAGAAAGCAAGACACTATTTGGAGGGTTTATCTTTAAATAAATTTGGTGCACGTGCCATTCAAGAATAATTTGCCAACCTAAATTTATGCTATTCAAGAATAATTTTGCCCTTCCTCTAAGGGGTTATTGTAAAGAGCACATAATGTCCACCAAAAATGTCCATGGATTTTATCAATTGAATAAGTTTCAAGATTTCCTATTTGAACCGTGTTACATTTGCAAAACTACAATTATTGCTAATTAAGGAAATGATTCGTGGTGAAAGACAATACACACTTGGACAAAAGAACAGCAGCAAAAGATAATATAGTGATTGCGCCAATTCATTCATTAAGATTTCGCATATGTTAAGCACAGTATGGAATAAAGAAAATTCCAATATAATATAGTCTATAGAGTGATAAACTTGGAATTAGGATCCAAAAGAAAACAAAATCCATTTACTGTTCTGATCCCTAATCAACTGCCGTAGGTGAAGCCAAAAACAAGAAGTTTCAGTGAGTGACTGGACATAAGCAAAAACAAACCATCACATAATCGAAACACACCATCAGTACTTTATCAGCATTGCATCCTATGATCATCTAAGCTCTCCTTTTGTAGTTAAAGGTGCATCTGCAATGGACTGAATCTCCCTCTTGCTCCTCACCACACATCGTTTCTTGTTGATGAAGTCAAGTTTATCAAGATCCTTTAAAAGTCCCAGGTAACAGTACAAGAACTTTTCTTCATTCTCTGCTGGTACTATTTGTGTTTCTTCACAACAACTTCCTTTCTCACTGGACATAACTTGCAGGAATTCAATCCTCCCATGCTTGGTCTCGAGATAATTTTTATGCAATCTCTCTGCCTCTTGTAACCCAGAAAGTGTGCCATTGAATATTGCCAACATTACACTTTGATTTGCAGGTTTACCGATGCAGACCTTATTTATGTTCCCAAATCCCATGTCTACAATATATACACAAATAGAAACTCAATTGTAAACCATTTAAAATATATGTCTATGTAAAAACAGAATATCAAAAACAACCAACAGACTTGCAAATTAAAAGTTTTCAGCTGACATCATTTCCCACATTTTTTGGTTACCATAAATAGCAGTTCACAAGTGATGGAAAGAAAGGACAGTAATAAGCTTAAGCTGACTTGGCCTATCTGTATACCCATGTGTTGTAAAACATAGTGTTAGTTTAAAGGAAAAGATTTCATGCATTCCATCATTAAATTTAAACTACATTATCATGTAATATTTTTATACAGATGTATATAGTTCTTTGTTATGAATAGAGCAAAACTCTTGACTGTCGAGCAAGATACTAATATTAGAACATTGAAAATGTAGGATACCGTTGTTGAAGGACAAGCCGACAAGCTTTAAAATATATTTGTCCAAAATGAATTTAATAACCATTAACATTTATATTATATACTACTACAGAGAAATTTAGCATGCAACATATCAGGTATTAGGGTCCATAGCAGAGGAATTGATAACACAAAAATCACTAGGCTTTAGCATTTGATAAAGGGTATACTGCATATTTTAAATTCTCAAGCGTTGAGAAGTTTCCATCGAAAAGTAACAAGATAAAGAAATGAAGTGAATATTAAACTCTTGAATCATCTTGAGTTGGGAGCAATAACCATGAAAGTTAACCAACATCATTTATGTAAATACATGTGCTATAATACAGTTGCACACTCCTGCTGTATTGACCAGATGCTGGTCAGTGACAACTTATGAGAAACTTAATCGTAATGTCTAGGTTGAGGGAAGTGGGGAAAAATGGAAGTCACATAAACACATACTGTATATAATTTCATAATGAAAATAAAGATGAGCAAAACACACTAAAGAAAAGGGATCATTCAAGATAAAGAAATTTACCTTTGAGCTTGGACTCTAGAGTTTCAGCGGATAGAATAATCTGCTCGTCAGGATTTTCCTTTCCTATAGTACTGTTATGAATGATCACAACAGGTGGCCAGATAATGAGGTCTTCTTTAAGGGATGTAGTTTCAGCATCAGACATGACCTCACAAAGCCAATGACTACCAAAATCCTCTGCATTTTTCCATCCCATCAGTAGGCAAAGTGCTTTGTGCAATCCCAAGTGTTGCGACCTGAGGCCAACCTTGGTGTATGTGAAGGCATGCATTGCCAAACTTTCTGTGCCTGCAAACTCGTCTGAGTTGCTGAAACAGCATTCAGCTAAAACAATCAATTCATGTCAACTCAAAAGGAACATATTGTAATAGTTTGCAGGTGAACTATAAAAACAGCATACCTAGGATAATGGATAATAATTAGAGGGGATGTAAGACAAAATTCATCATATGCCAAATAGATTCTTGATGAGGACCACATTTATCAGGTCAGATAAGGGTCCTCCAAGATTTGAAAATAACTTAGTTTCTTTCAACAGTAGCATCCTTGGTAGTTCGAGGAAAATATCCAAAAATTATGTCATGCTTACTGGATGACGCAAAGACTAATATATAGAACAAGTATACAACTATTGAAGTTATTTTATTTGATAAATAAAATTCATCTACAGCAACAAGAAGATCTTCCAACAGGGGGAAAACTATCCGCATGAAAGGAAGAGAGGGATGAAGAGACTGGAGTCAGGTTCTGACTCAGTAAAAGGACTTCTTCATTTTTTTTTCCAAAAAGACCATTCAGCGTCATCAGAATCTCCTCACCTCAGTTAGTACAGCAATGACTGTACTCGCACCATTCCAAATATCTATTGTTAACATTACGGAACAAACAAAACATCAGAAAATGCCTAACCCAATATCCTTTTCACAGACCAGGAAAGCCATGAAATCAACACGTTTTACATGCTATTTTTTCCAACTACAAGAATCTTAAAATTAATGACTCAGTAAGACTCGTAAACTCTGATCCCGAAGTTTATATGCAAATATAATTGTGTAATAAAGATATAGAATTTTATCTAAATCACCATGTGAGATTCCTTCAAACTGAAGTTCATGGAATGACCATAGACATGCTAACTCAGGTAAACCATGATTTTTAATTAGAAGCAGTCAACCAATGTAGAGGAACCAAATACAACTAAATCGGGCATTTTATTTTGCATACACTACTAGATATTTCATTAATGGCAGATCTTTTATGATTTTCCTCTCCATATTGTGGGCAGAAAAAATCCTCCACTCCTCCCCTACCGATACCAGTTTGTCAACAACTCAATCAGTAATTATGGCACATAACATTCAGTTGCTGACATTCTTTTCGCCCAATCAATCGAGCAGAAAAAAGTTAATATTTTTCTATTTCCGTTCATTGCTACTTCACCTCTTCCCAACTTCTAATTGTTTTTCATGAAATTCAAAATTCTACTTCTTATTAATGTAATATAACATCCTGAAGTAAAGAACAGCCTTAAACACCAGTACTTGAGGTATCCTTTGATTGATAGCCCAAAAGACAAAGTATAGCTCAGAAGGCAGCAGACAGACTAAAGGTGTGCCAGGATGCATAAAGCTACACAATTTGTTTAGTAACCATAACTTCCCCAGCAACAGATTTCACGAAGTTCAAACTATTGAACTTCAGACTTTCACCATCAAGTGACAGTAATTAAAATTTTAATTTCTCAATACTTTCCCCTATAGTTTGCATCAACAACTGCAAAACTTCATGAAATGCAGGGTAGTAACCATAACTTCTCCAGCAACAGATTTCACGAAGTTCAAACTATTGAACTTCAGACTTTCACCATCAAGTGACAGTAATTAAAATTTTAATTTCTCAATACTTTCCCTATAGTTTGCATCCACAACTGCAAAACTTCATGAAATGCAGGGTATACCAAAATATTCTGACAGAAAGCCTGATTGGGTGGTTCCTCACGGAAGCAACGACATGAGATCAGTAACAGAAAACTTACTTGATTGAAGCACAACAAGAAAGAAAAAGTTCAACGAAAGAGGGGGGAGTAGAATATGCTCCATGCTATAGAACACAGACCTTCCACAGACGAGGCACTTTAAACTATAAGTTTTTACTTGTTCCATGTATGTCTTCCTTTTTGTTGGCATTTCACTCGTTTGTTTGAGAAACTTGAAAAATGCACTCTGCACCAACTGCTTGAACTCATCAGACTTTTCAGGTGGTTCAGGCTTTTCAGGACGAGCATTATCTTCTAAGTCGTCACCCAATACATCATCTGGACTTCCATCTGAATCATCTTGGACCCTTGGAAATTTTTTGGAACCTAATTTTTTCAGCCATGGGAGTCTATCTTGATTCTTGGGAGCAGGTCCCAACCTCTTCTCCAATGAAGGTTTGTATTTCTTTACTATACGTTGAGAAACATGAAGCTTTTGAGGATGTGGTCCCAACCGCTTCTTTATGTCTCTAGCGCCAGACATATGGTGATTGTTCGAGTGATTAGCTTTAAATTTTTCACTGGATGACTGATAATTGGCCATCTCACTCGATTCACTTGTATTGGCATAATCATATTTTCTTGATTTGAATTTATATGACAAACTTACAAGATCCACATTCTCTCCTCCATGACCTTGATGGTAAATCTTGCGAACACTCTTCCTACTAACATCATGCTTGTGCAATTTCTCACCCATAACATGCTTTCGCTTGAGCTTCCTCTCAGATGTTTTAACTGAACTCAAATCCCTTGCAGCCAACCTCTTGTGAGGGCTATCATCAATTCGATCCAAGCAAGGGTCATATTCTTTCAGTCGCAACACGTGTGATCTTTCTTCATGAATCCATGGGCCACCATCCATCTCATTACTATGAATCTCTCGTGGTTCAATGCTTCCATAGTTGCTATACAATTCCCTATCATAACTCAGGCGCGTACTACTGCAACCTAATACTTTGTCATCTTGTTCTCTTGCATGCGAGGATCCACGCGTATCAGAATAATTATGCATCAACTCTCCTCGTGAAGAAGTATGGTGATTCCAAAGTTCAACATTTTTTAAATGTATTCTAGAGGATTCATCAATTACATCTACGGGACACATAAAGTCAGTTCTTGAAGTATCCTGGCTTCTGTATTCTTTAACATCCGTCAATGTTTTTCCAAATGGTAATCCACTGGACCTTGTACTCGAACAGCCCATGTGGCTTCTACCAAATTCTGGATAAATATGAGCTCCATGTCTCTCTAGTGAGCTAAAATATGACCTTGAGTAACTCGTGATATCTTGTGAAGTCATGGGAGACCTATTTTGTGATTTTTCACCAGATCCCCCATCACAACCAATAGTCTCGGAAGTAATTTCAGCCCTCATTCTTGTACCATTTGATGGCAATGGCACATATAGGTCTTCCCTGGAGGAGAAACTAGATGACCCTTTGCTATAATCCTTGGGCCAAGATGATGACATTGTATGATCAACATCACCCCATAAATAGCCTCTTAAAGACAGGAGGTTATCTTCCCTGTTGTACCTGTACATTTCTCTATCAATTGGTCTAACATGCTCATCCAGATTAAGAAGATCATCTCCAGGACAAAAATGTCCATCTTTTTTACTCAAATAACAGTTGTCCCCAGAGTGAATGTCTCTACCTTTTTTCGGCAAGTGAAGCTCATCTACGGGATTAAAGTCACCGTCTTTATGAGTGCCAGTAATCAAATGTTGCAATTCTGAAGATGGCACGTGATGAGCACCAATGTCATAACCACCTAAACTTTTAGGTAGACCATCAACACCAACATGACCCAAAGAATATGAATCAGTGTACCTGCTCTGTGTCCTCTCAGTTTCCACGGGACTAGGCTTGCTACCACCCGAATAGCGCAACCCTGCAGGCAATCTAGATCGACCCTCATCCAAATATTTACTCCCTGGATAACAATCTTTCTCAGCACTCACCCTTGTGATACTAGTATCACTAACACCACGGTAGTCATTCACATTATCTTTCACATTGAATCCATCAGAGTTTCGAGGATTGTCTAAACCATAATTCTGCCGAAACTTCATCGAAGCAGAGTTCCCAATCAAAGAGTCCTCTCCATACAATCTCTGAGAATATCCAACACCATCCTTGTACCTATAGCTATCATTCTCTCTGTCCCTCTCTCTATCTCTATCTCTATCATGATAATCTGAGAATCTCACAGCCTGCAAATCAAGATCTCTATCAAAATGATCCCTCCTCTCCGTTCTCCTAGACCTCTCGGTATACTGCATACCATCCGTGGCATGTAAATCATCCACGTTACGTTGATGGGATGAATACTCCTGGCGGCAGGAGGGTGAAAAATCCCGATACCTTAGTGTTCGACGCTGAGGCGATGGCGATCGAACTTGACTGTCCAAAACGTACCTCCTTTCTCTCGTCATTCCACTAAATCAACAACAAAATTTAATACACCTGTCTCTTCTTAACCGATGGTACACTCAAATCGGTGAAGTCTCGTAAATGTAGCACTACATAGTAATCAGTGAATATAAAATATCGAACTGAGGCATTAGAAACCTAAAATACCAAAATATTTAGTGGAAAATGAACCCAAAACACCAATCTTAGTTTTTTTTTATCAACAAGATTTTGATATTTGATCAGCAATAACATCGAACCTTTAGGATTGAAGATCCCATTGTTCTTTTTCAGTTTTTTGCTGCGTTTTCAACGAGATACGATTATTTGTCGTTAGTGGGTTATGAGAGCGTGAAAAGGAAATGAAAATTGGGTTTCTGGGGAAGATAATTTAAGGCAAAACTGAATAATCAATAGAGAATATCAAGGTATTTCGTTCTTGTTGAATTTGGGGATAAATTGAAGAACAAAGCCACAGAAATAAGTTTTACGGAAGTTTTACACACACTGGGTGGGCCCATGCGGGATCGTGGTAATAGACCCCAATTGTGAGGCTGTGAAAGTAGAAAGAGAGAAGGAAAAAAAGGCAAAAAAGCTCACTTTTGATAGGGAAAAATTCACGATTAAGGCATTAATAGTGCACAATTCAAAAATCAGGTTTAACATTTAATTAAAACAAAAATTAGATATTTATTTATTAATTAAATATATTTTATTAATCAAATATAATAAAATCACAATTATATAATTAATGGTGACATTTACATAATCATAGGTCAAAACTTATTTATTAATCACATATTAAATAATTAATTGGTCACAGATTAATTCAAGATCACAAATCAAAAAATTTATATGTTACATTTTATTTTATTGGTCACAGATAAATAAAATTATATGTCACAATTTATCAATCAGTCACATATTTTCAAATTTGTTGATCACAAATTATCAAATTTTAAGGTCACAATTTATCAATCAGTCACGTATTTTCAAATTTCTTAATCACAAATTATCGAATTTTAAGGTCACAGTTAAACAGTGGATCACAGGTAACCAAATAGTAGGTCACACACGACCACTACCTACACTATCACCGCCGCCTACACAACACAACACAACCACCATCACCAACACCACGACATCACCACCAACAAAATCGCCACCACCAGATCCAATCGACCGCTAACAAAAATCATGACAATCAACTTTATCAGATCTCCAGCCACCAACAACCACCACCCCGTCCCTGCCACCAGATCCAACGCTAACCCCATAATCGTCGCCACCACCACAACAGCACCACCACCAACACCACAACATCACCACCAACAAAACCGTTACCATCAAATCCAACAAAAAAAATCATAAACCCACCACCACTTCCATCTTCGTCGCCGCCACAAGATCCACCACCATCCCCTTCGCCAACAACAACAAAGATATCACCACACCACAAACACGCCACCACCTCTAACCATGTCGTCGCCACCAGCCAGCCACCACCCCACCAACAAAATCAAGTCCGTCACCACACAAATACCATCTCACCTCCACACAAAACACTATCCAACGATCAAAACCAAAAAAAAAAAAGAAAAGAAATCGAGCATAGCCACGGACAGCAACGTTCATAGCGTCGTCATCTCCGAGTCATACCATCACCGCTATCACACAAATCATGGGCCACAGAAAATCATCGAAAAAATGCCACAAATCGGAGAAGATTTCAGATCGTCGCCCCTGCACATCCTCGCGCAGAGGATCCGATCTCTTCATTAAGCAGCGCAGTTCTGCTTAAGTGGTGGCGACGGCGCGGTTCCCACAGCAGGTGCTTCGATGACGGCGGTGACGACACCTAACAGAGAGAAAGGCATGAGAATGAGATGAAGAAGATGGGGAGGGAAAGTGAGAAGAATGAAATAAAATTAGAATTTGTAATTGAATTTGGTGAAAACATTTAATATATAATTATTATGTAATACCTGATTTTTTATTAAATAAAGTTAAAATCTAATTTTTGAATTTGTAAACTTAAATGCCTGGTTTTATATAATTTCCTCCTTTTGATATAAGCAAAAGCCTAAACTTTATAAATTTAGAAATGGGCTACTTCACTGGGTTTGAGGTCAAAATAGAGTTAAGAAGGCACATGTTTGCGATACCTAACCCAACTAAGGCCTGATATATGGGCCAGGAAGGCTTGAGAGCCACACAAGAATGCCCAGCATCAAAGATGGATTGAAAACCCTACACCACGAGAAAAAAATTTCATTACGACGGTCCTATATGCATACTTGGTAGGATCGACTATTTACCATTTAAATCATGACACATCAATATCCAGAATGATAAGAGAGAAATAAAGTGGAGCTCAGATGCCAATATATCATGATTTAAATGATTCGAGATTTGATTTGACATGATCTAAATAGGTAATCCTACATGTGTACATATATGATTGTCCTACCGAAACCTTTCTCATACACCACAAGCAATCAAAGGAAGGAATAATGCTCTGGGCCCATAAAGAGGGATGACTCATCTAGCTAAATGTTTTCACCAAAGGGAAATTAGGTAATGGAACGGGTAATTGTACATTATTAAACATCAACAAAAATCATTGGAGTTTAAATTATACTTTAGCACTCAAACAATCAACATTCATAATCATGATCGCGATATTAAACTATGCATACCATTAAACATAAAAAAAAAAAAATCATTGATAGAGTTTAAATTATACTTTAGCCCTCAGACAATCAAAATTTATAAAAATGATCGTGATATTAAACTCAGCAATGAACACCCTGTGGATCCTTTTGCATGTAATTAAACTTGACCTATCCTCAAGTGGAAACATTTTCAATTATCCTCTTTTATGGAATGAATATATTTTGTATTTTGGTTAGCAATTTTTTCCTCTTAATGCAAAGAAGTAAAGTTTACCTCTTTGCTTTAATACTTTAATTACTTTATCCTTTTTTATTATTTTCTTTGCTGTTTTGTCTGTTTTTTTTTTTTTTTTGAAAGGTTTAAGGTTTGCTCAAATGGGTATTAATGTTAGAACCATTTTAAAGAGCACCAAAAGTAAAATTCTTTAATTTTGAATTCAAGATGTTAAATTTTACTCAACTTCGACTTAGAAGGAAAATCGAGCCATGTCGAGAGCCAACCGTTGCGGCCTGCACGACCTGTTCACTTGTCGTGCTAGTCTGACTATACTCGAAAAACACGAGCATGGAAAGTTTAGAAAAACACTGTGCTTCCATAAAGGGTGCAGGGAAATGTTTGATTTTTGAACATGGTTGACATGGTAGGGCATGGAAAATTATGATGAATTATGCCTTTGAATGGCATAAATATAAGTTAATATCTCCTTTACGCAAGAAAAGTTCTCAAGGTACATTATTAAAAAGAATCACAATCAAAAACATTTGCCTTCAATTTTAAATTAGCTTTGAAATATATAAATTTCATGTCGACAAAACTAAGTACTCTTCCTAATAAATTTGAGGTCAACTACATGAATTTTTTTTTCTGGCGACTTCATTTGCAAGCTTAACGATAAGGTCATTGCCCTATTATTCTTTACGTTGTTGTAGCCAATCTAAAGTCACGTCCAATAGATTTGTTGTCGATCTAAAGTCCATGTCGGAGAAGAGGCTTGCCTGCCAAAGAATTCAAACAAGGCATCTCGAGAGCTTGGTCCAATATCTCCAATTACGGCAAAAGTCAAGGTCGGACTATAGGAGATTGCTTCGTATAACATTTTTTTCTTGAGAAATTTTTAATATCAATTCTTAATTGGTCTTTGGAGGAAATAAATAAAGTTGTTGATACAAAATGAAAAAATGAAAATCCCAAAAAGCTAAAGATTCTTGAACAAGTGTAAGCATGAAGGTCAATGACAACTGATAAAAGGTAGCTAGCAGTTTTCATTTGTTATTTCTGTCTTGGCCCTTAAGGCTTTTGATCTAATTCAGTGTAGATTGTCTACTCAGGGACGGAACCTTTCAGCTCAAGTGTCACATATCAAGGTGTCAATGGAGACCTTCCAACAAATTTTATGTGCAACATTGATCATCACAAACTGTCATGAATATAAGTACAAAATTATGAACTGATATACTTTTCCTTTTAACAAAAATTAGAAAAATATTGCAGAATAATAATGTCGAAGTATTTGATGGAACCGTCGTTAGGGACCACAGCCGGTAAAAGTGACAACACGTTCAAGAAATAAAGGTTGGAGAGAAAATGCACAACTAACCTGTAAACGGACTAAAGGGAGGGATCGACGACTGTAATTTTTTTCCAAATTGCAATATTCATGGATATCTAGGTAGGAGAATATATTGTATATCAGTTTTAGAAGTGTAGTGGTTAGCAAAATCTGCCAATGTACCTACTCAAGAAAACAGTTGCTTCACCAAAAGAGGACCATATAGACATTTTCATAATATTCTCATAAGATTTTAATAAGAAGAGATTATGATGCTAATTGAAGGAATACATTTGAACAAAATTTTCATGCAAATTATGAAAAAGAAATATATTTTATTAATCTAAAGTGTAATTATCCCAAACTTTCTCATCATAAGGTCACTAGGGTCATTACCCTCATTGCAAAGCAACACTGTATCATACCTTTAAAGCCAGTCTTCCTTGTTAAGCATCTGTAACAGGGAAAAGAGAAGCATCATTCAAAACCATAAAGGCATACTAGATTGAAGGCCAACTTTGAACAAAGAGTTATGTCAATACAGAAACAAACTTTGGAGCAGCAAGAATCGCAAATGATGCGCTTGAAGAATTCAGGATTGATCAATTATACTGCGAGTCCTTTACTGAATGATGAAAAAGAAGAGGAGATGACGAGATCAGCTCTTGCAGCATTCCGTGC
>CAIGRP010010402.1:0-12175 GCA_903798385.1 Fraxinus cuspidata | reverse complement strand
AAGATGGAATTGCTTCAGAGTGACAAAAGGAGGGTATTTGTGTCTCTTCTTTTCCCTTTTTTCCTTATCCTCTCATGGATTGTAGTGTCGGCCTGGATGTGTGAAGACTAAAGGAAATTTGGAGTATCTTTGCCCTACTAAAGTCATAATTTTATCTATAGTGAAGACTTTGGGTGATTTATCATGTTGGAGCACCCAGATCTATTGGTTAATAGATCAGGACTAAATCATCATCACTCTGCTCTTGGGTTTCTTATATTTCTGTTGCCAGTTACCTAAATATATCAAGCTGTTATACTGAAAAATAGAACGATTTGTATATCTTATAGCTACATACTTTGTATGTTTGGCTAGGCGTTAATAGCTGCTCTTACATTTCTAGTGCTATAAAGTTATTGGACACTGTGTAATAGTGTATTGAGCAAGCCCAACTCTTTCTTTAATTAGCTGATATGCATTCATTTTTTTGTTAACAGGTACAATACATTTTCTTCAGATACTGTAAAGAAAATGCCAAAAGCAGATCTGGCTAATGAGGTGATTATCTTGCAGTTTCAGTTTTGTTTCGTGAATGCCTGGCCTTTCTTATAGTTCGCTTCAGTAATCCTCATATGAACCAATAATCTAAATTTCTAGGGGCTTAATTAATCATGACTGAGTGTTTCCACTGTATTACTCAACTTTCTCAGATATGGAGACTTCAAGAAGCACTTGCTGAGCAAACAGAGATCTCAAAGATTAGCCAGGACGAATTTGAAAGACTCCAAAATGTAATACTCTTTCTATTATATTTTATTTTGAGAATACATGAGTAAGTTTATGTTAAGATTACCTAGGATATGTGGAGCGGAATTAGGAGTGGGACTGGATTGCTGTGGCATTGGCTTTTAAATAATTCCATAATCCCGAGTACCGATGGAGAACATAAGCATTAATAGTTTGTAGACAGATGAACATACACATACTTGCATATATAAATATTAAGTTTGTCTGTCCACTAGCCGAAGAATAAGAAGAAAAAAGAAAGTGCAACATATATATGGCATAGCAATGGTCAGTGATCAGCCCTATATTAAGATGAAGCCATATAACAGAGGAGAAGTTCTTCCTCTGCTTCCTGATTTTGAGAAGTCATGAGTTCCCTTCATGCTTCCATTATTGGCTTGTTATTTCTCCAATTTTTTACTTATAATTAGTTTGTATTGCCGTACGACTTTCACCACATAAAACAGTTTGTGTCCATACTCATCTTTAAGCTTTACTGCAGCCATCAGCTTTTGCACCAACACTATTTCTCATTTCATTTCTTGCATTATTAGGAAAAAGTTCTGTGTAGGATTTGCTTTGGAGAACAGATAAATGTAGTTCTGCTCCCTTGTAGGCATCACGTTCTTTGCAGGTACTGCCTATATCCTGGTACTCTACTTTTCTATTCCCTCTTATTTTTTCTTTCCATGGTTGCTGATGAGTGAATCATTGTGTGCTTAAAGAAGATTCTGAATATCCTCCCCATCCCTCATAATCTAAATCTGCAAAGTTGGTTGTTCCTTTTATAAGGTTAGAATTTCTAAATTGAAGGAAATTAGTATTTTCTAGAACATAATTCATTATGAAGGACAATTACTTCTTGTGAAGACTTCTCTTGGAAGTGGAAGGCTTTGTGTACAGAATACAACCGTCTAGACCTCGTATCACAGTACATGAGATCCAACGGCTTATCATACTTTTGGCTTCAGAATAAACTCGGTTGTACACCTCAGGCCTTTTACTAATTTTCTACCCAACTTGTTGAAGGAATCAAATCTTGACCTCATTAATTCCTTCTTTGACTTGCTTTGAATTTATTGATGCTTATACTCTGTTTGCGACTCTATTCATTTCATATATTTACTGACTTATTACATCTCTCTTCCATTTCCATTCAAGAGTTCGCGTGTTTCCATGCCCTTTTGAGCCATATATTTAAAGTCACTGATCATCTTTTAATAATGGTGTCTATCACTCAGCACCTGTTGCGAGAAATGCAAGAAGTGCCCCATCTGCCGTGTGTACATTGAAGAGCGTTTGCCTGTATACGATGTGTAGTATACTTGTAACCCGGTAAATCACATTCCACCTGAAATCCTTAACTCAATGGTTGCGACTCTCGAGCAAAAGAAGAGCACTAGTTAGATGGTAAAATGCAGTTTTATCAAGTCATCTTACAATCCTAGTGTGTTCTGGAAAATTTCTTTGTATACTGTAAAGTAATATCTGATGCTTACTATATAATATCACCTTGTGAAGAATTTTGTACATAATAATTTGGGCATTGAAAGATGGTATAATTTGTTATCACTTTCCTATTTCCTGTGTGTTTTTCTTTAGAGTTCTCATTCTCAGGAGGTAGGTGATTAATTTGGTTAGAAAATCCTGGTACATGAGGTTTATAGATAAGTATCGGCTCGATGTTTCTGTAGAACTGGTCCAAGCAACGAGGACAGGAGAAGGAAGACTTAGGTTGTGAGGGAGAGGTGCGCATTTAATGTGACTTCGTACATGATATATAACATTTTAACAAGCCATTCTAAGAGAATGCATGAATAAAAACCTTTGTGCTACGAATATCAGGATCCAACTTCCACAAGAATGAATGGAGAACCCCCACAAAATTACTATCAGCAACTGGAACGTACCTCGAAAAGAAAGAAGAAAAAAATATATGCAGGATTCGCCTAACAATAAAAAACAATGATATCTAACTTCTGTGGTGATAGAACATTAATCTATGTTATACATTTGATAAATACAATTAGATGGTCATGTATTCTTGCGTTTAAATGAACTTAAAACGTTTAATGTCCTCTACGCCACCCAAAAAAATAAAAATAAAAATAAAATTGCTAAAGGTTACAACAGTCCTCATAGAATGTCCAAAGGCTCTTATGTGTAGGGCCATGTGAGGAATTAAGTCATATGGCTACATGCTGGAACGCCCAACTAATGGATTTCACTTGAATCTAAAAAAGACATGCATTGATGCGATTTCTTTTTAAGTTTACAAAACTGCTCAAACTCAAACTGTCCCGATTCTGAAAAAGTAAAACACCGGATGAAGAGATCAAGATCAGAGTGCCTCCTTAAGATTAAAGGTTCTCGATAATACTCTTGCATAATCATACTCGTTCAGCTCGACCAGCATCTTCTTCACCCGTCTAACAAGTTTACTAATTTCTGTCTCCATGCTACCAGACGCAAGCTTCTTCTCCAAAGACTTTCCAATTAACATCAAGTAATCCACCAAGGACTGCAATTTTGGGCTACATACAAGAAATAGGAAAGAAGAAAATTATTAGACTTGTCAACACCTTCTGGATTTCATCAGGAACATAATAGTAGAAATTAAAGACAAAATTTGAAGATTGATTACTTCTGGGCTTCCTGTTATTCCCCTACTAAAGAAATCGTATAGCACTTGGTCCAAATCATGTATTAGAACACTAATAGTACATAAAAACCATTAAAGCTGGTTTCCAAAACCAAACTTGAAGAAAGAAGCTTTTATCCCTAAATTTCTTCAGATTTATTGTTCTATCCTGCTAGCCTAAGTCTTACAGAAAGCATGGGAGAAATGCTCCCGTTGATTTTATGTTAGAATTTTGTGGAAATAGTTAATAGAAATTCACATTCAGGTAACATCCTGCATTTTACAGAATCTGGAGAAAATATATTCTTGGGGGTCGAGTCCATAATTTTTAGTTTCAACTTGTCCAGAATTAGTTCACAGAGATAATTAACTTGAATCCCTGATTGTGGTCCTACAAGATTTAAGGCTCTTCTGTCGTGGTAAACTCTTGCAAGATTTACACCGTCTTGCTTGAGTTGTGTGATACAAAAACTCTAAACATTATGCCCAAAAGGATTCTGGGGGCAATTTTTAGAAGTTCTCATTATTTAGCAATTCAAGCCTCCAAATTGAATACATAGAACATAATGATTCAATGGTACAAATCAGGTGATTAAGACCGTCAAGAGAAACTGAGCAGAACACAGGCCAAAGTCTTAACCAGAGCTGGTATTACATAGAACATAATGATGCAATGGTACAAATCAGGTGATTAAGACCGTCAAGAGAAACTGAGCAGAACACAGACCAAAGTCTTAACCAGAGCTGGTCATAATACATCGCTTACATCACATGTAGTCTGCTATTTCATTGAAAACTACCCCCAGAGAGGTCAGAGGGGGAAGCAGGCCCCTTTGTTGTGTCAAAAATTTGCCAAAAGTGAAGACATGGACACAGTCCCATTAAACTCAAATTGGACATCTAGAAACAGAATGCTACAAAAGCCTTAGGACACCTCCTAAAAACAATTATTTTACTGCCTTTCATGGAAAGATTTCTCTTAAAAGTTTTCAAGGTATTTAAATTGACAGTGAGGTAACTTTCACAGGCACGCAGGAATAATTAAAATACAAAAGGAACTTTAACCACTGTTTATTGGTGTGCTCTTTCAGGTGGTCTTTAGTTGTACAAAGCAAGGATATATGCCTCACAAGTGCACTTTTCTATACGTTTAATGTGGGAAGTCAGGACCTTCACTCACGTGACAAGTACCTTCATATTTGAAACATACATGAATGCCAATTGTGGTCTTCCAGTCCTCGATTGCTTTGAAGAAATGTGTTCTCCAAATATCATGTCAACATTAATTTAGAAAAAGAAATAATTTTTTTCGTGTCCCTCAATGGGTAGTGGACCACAAGGGCACCACGCAGGAAAACGAAGAATAAAAGAAGTGCATGAACCAAGTAAATGTATGAAAAGCGTGATGACATACCTTCGATCCCCTGCAACACTTGGACCTGCCCAGACCCCTTGTAATGAAACAACAATTCTCTCAGTTCTTGTAATTGCATCATGAAGATCAGATTGAATGCTGCGAAGATGAGGAAGCAGCTTGCCACTCAAAATATCATCTAGAGCAAGTTTTTCGAGGACAGGCGTTGCAAGAATTTTATTCCATAGGCATATGTTCTTCAGCAAACGAACAGATGTGCCAAACCTATATGCTGCGACTCGTGCTGCATTGGGCACAGCCTTCATTTCAAGTGGGCTCCACGTTGGGACCTGAAGACGTAAAATCACACAATATAGAAATATCTTAATAAGTATTTAGATAAGAGTCATATGCTACAACTATGATGAGCTGAAATTTAACAACAGTACCATCTATGATGCACTGACACGGATTAAAAAAATACAAACATGACACGTCATCGACACGTTGATTAAATTCTTAAAAATTCTTCATTTATATAGTATAAATTTAAGTTTATACTTTTTATTAATTTTTTTGATGATATCTTTTAAACGTGAGTACATATTNTTCTAATATAAAAAGAAAAATGATTAAAGTAGAATGTCCGAAAAGTGTAGGTATCGACTCGTGTCCGACACGCTACCCTAATTGAAGTGTCAGTGCTACAGAGAGTACCATCAAGTTAGCCACAGCATCAGTCATACGATCACGAAGCACGGCTACCAACTTCCCAAGATCCGAACTGGAAAGATCAACATATCTAAAGACCAAGTTCATTGCAGAAACGGCATACTTCGTTTCACGGGTACTAAGAATATCCCAACAGAAAGCTAGTTGATGGTGTAAAATAGGAATGGCAAGTTTTCCAACCAATTCGGGAATAAGGTTTGCATCAACATCAGCATCAGCAACTGGGCTGATTTTACTTTCATCTTCTGGAAGACCATAATTGAATAACAAGGAGTGCCTGGAACATACAGGGCACCATACACATTTATCAAAACAAACACAAACATGACTGTATTATAGCTAATCGTAGTGCAGACTTAGTGTTACCAACAAATAAAAGCATATATAAGCTAAATTCCACGTGTTCTCATCAATCACTACTTTCATAATACATGACTTTGGCACGAAAAAGGAGATCACTCCAACACTTAAAACAAGCATGCTATTTATCCTGAGAACTATAAACAATCAAAAAGTACATGACTCACAATATCATTCTATCAAAGCCTACTAAGAAATAAAAGTGCAGTGACAATATTGATTCGGAAACAGGTCATTTATCTAAAGTCATCATGTAAAATATTAAATGACGATATGCACAAAAATGTTAACCATATATGCAGACTTAAAAATGAAGATTTCCATCCTGACAATTGATTATTGTCCAAAAGGCTTTTTGAGAGAGTGATGTTTCAAAACTAACTGGATTAAAAATGCAGCAGCTAGTGCTTACATATTGAAGCTGAATTTAATACCTAATTATCAAACTACATAGTGAGAGAAAATTTAAAAAAACTGAAAAATAATAATAATTTAAAAAATATATACATCTATATACACACCAAACCAAACGTGCAAAAATGTTAAACACTTTTTCTGCCAGCTATATGTTCATGCTTGTCCTTTGACCCTTCCAGATGTCACTAAACTGTTGAGAAAAGGAGGGCACCATCATGAAAGCATTTCTATATCATGTTGAGGGAAATGATCTTTTTATACATACCATTTCATATCAATGAAATCTGAATCTTCATGAAGTGGATCCCACTTCAGAAGCTCCACCCTTACATAGGGGGAGAAAATAGCAGGAACACTTAGTGACATATAAGCATCACGGTAGCTTGAAGCATAATCTTTCTTCCATCTCTCAAACCTTTCAATAACGAAGGAAAGTTTAGAATACTCCTCAGCTGCATCACCGAAAACCTTTTCAGCAACCTGAAGTAACTCATTCCGGGTTGATTCATATGCTGCACTCTCACTGTCACTTTCATCAGTGCTTGATTCTCCTTCCATTTGGTGGTAGGAGGTATCAATGTCCATAGTCGACATTCTTTTAGAATCAGCTTTGGCTCTCCTACGTTGCCGAGCTTCTGCCCGTCTCACTGTATCCATTCGTTTTTGCGGATTGATGTCTCTACCAAATTCATCTAGCTCCACGGGTAAATTTTTTAAAGCTCTAGCATTAGCGGATGCAGCCTGAGCAGCAGCAGCGGTGGCTGCTGACATTATCGCTACATTGCTTCCTCCTTTACTAAATGCTGCCCTTGCTGCAATTATAGCAGGTTCTAGTTCTGACATTTCGTCATCATTATCAGCATCTCTTCTTTTTATGATGGC
Source organism: Fraxinus cuspidata (assembly GCA_903798385.1). Taxonomy (NCBI): domain Eukaryota; kingdom Viridiplantae; phylum Streptophyta; class Magnoliopsida; order Lamiales; family Oleaceae; genus Fraxinus; species Fraxinus cuspidata. The sequence goes on along the minus strand of CAIGRP010010402.1, from coordinate 5,024 downwards.
TGCTGCACGTTCTTCGTGAAGCTTTTGCATTTGTTCTTCAAGCTCCTCTATGAAAGGAGCTTTATGCTGCAAGAAGAAAGTTATTTGACATAATATTAAGGCCAGGTCCATTTGATGGGGTGAAAAGTGATTTTATCTAATAATTTAATTGTTAAACAACATAAATATTTATTACATATATGGTATTGCAAAAATTTGAAAATTGATTAATAATTTAAAATATTAAACAATAGAAATTTTAATTTTATTTATATAGTACTTAACAAATTTAAAAATCAATTGAATCGTATGTGTAATCAGAATATATAATGATAACACCAACTTATTAATATTTTTATTTTTCTTTGTCTAATGCTTTGTTTTCCATTAAATACAATATTTATTTTCAGTTTTGATCATCATTAACGACGCAAACTAGAGAAAGATGTTTCCTTTAGTGCCGATATGTTAATTTAGATAAAAAGGGAGGTACCTCGGTTTTTTTTTATTGTTTGATAATTCAATGTCACATGTTTGGTGTAACTATGCAAGTGTAGTTGAGGTACAGTAATAGCCTTACACCAGTATTATGAGCATCTCCAATGTTTCCGCGGATTGCTAAAATATATTTGCCACATAAGCAAAAATAAACAATGATTAAAAAATAAATCCTCTCCATTGCAATCTAACATGGATCAAGCTAATGTAGAAAAGAAAAGGCCAGACAGTCTAGAATTTTTTCTAAATTCAGAAGCTCTGTTAGACATGCTAACTCTGCACAAAAAAAATCATAATTCCTCTCCAAATTTATATTTTCTATCTAGATTCGGATGTGGTTTTATTTTTATTTTCAAGAAAATTTAAGACATGACACAATTATTGGGTTATAGATAGAACCTATTGGAGACCAATTTTGGACCATGTCAGATTGGAAATCTTTCAACTTGGATGCTACCTCAATAGCAATCCATAATATACATTAGAGATGCTCCAAATGGTGTACAAGTAAATGGTTCCAATATGAAACCTTACCTTTTGTCTTGTCTCTACGTATTTCCCCTATCACAGGCTTCACAACTGCCTGCCTCATTCACAATCCAAACCTTAAACTTGGCTCTTACAGTTCACCCATGAGAACTCAAAACCTCATTTGAATCTAATCGTCCTCCGTAATCTCCTCTATGCTATTAGCTTGGTGGAAACTTCCTTGGAGTTCATTTTCAATTTTATTTATTTTTTAATAAATTTCAATTATTTTAACTCCGTTTCTTCTTCTTCTGCTTAGAACGATTCTAATCATGTAAAATGAGTCTAATATGGAAGCCCCCTCGTTAGAAGCTTTCAAGCAGGATAAAATTGTGCTATCATACATAGGTATAATGGCCAGTAAAGTTTTGATGGTAAAAACAAATTATCTCTTAGAGCTTCCAACATGGGTAACAATATGGCTACACAAAGTAAGAAGTAGGCTGTGAATATAGTTCTTGCCCTTGTTCCCATTAGCTTTTGGTAGGATATTTACAAGGTCGGTTTTACGACATCTTAGACGTGTTACATAGTTTTTCTTTCAGTCTATTAGAATAGTATCATACTTTGAATTGAATGAAGTTCCTATGTGATCCAGCTTTTCCATACCAAAATTGCACTATGTCCCTGCTCTTGCCATCATGGCATTCTCTATTTCGACATCTCCATAGTATGGGGAGAACTAGATCTTGTTTCTCAGTGGTGCAATAACCAAGATATAGCTGGATGGACTTCCAAATATTGACTATTGAAGCTAAGCACAATGTTTAAAATGATAAATTAAAGATAATGAAGTTGCCAGTCCTACTAAAATAAACACGGTAGCTTAAGATAGGTCTCAAAATCAGATGAAGTGAGAATGCATCATTTTCACATTGAAATTTGGCAAGCATGTAGAAGCAAATCAATTAACAACATCACCACGTGGAACTCGTAAATCAAACAATCCATACCTGCAAAAAGTCACAAATAACAGACATGAAGTCACGAAGCTTTTGCATAAAGAGGAACTTCTCACTAGCTGCAGCAAAAGAATTCTCCAGGGTAGTGACATTCACAAGTGAGGCAGATAAATTTTCATCAGTTTTCACCAGTGTCGCCATGGTTCGGCCATGAGATTCCTAAAACAAGGATCCATATTGAATTGCAAGTTACATTTTTGTACAAGCACAAAATATAGAAGAAACTACACCTGATGCAGCAGACATCGCTAGTGCATAAAATTACCATCTTCAAACTTAAAAGTGAAGTACTATTAAAGGGTATAGGCATGAAATCACAAATACATACCTTAAGTCTAGTCACATTCTCGTGCAAGGCTTTCTTAGCGAGCTCAGCCTGCTGAGCTATCGGCATCACATCTGAACCAAACAATGCCCCAACTGCTCCTCCAATACTACTATAACTACGAAAAACACCCACATTCTGCACCGAAGAATACACACCAGTAGTCCCTGTAGCCGAGTAACCCAAACTTGGCTGCTGAACACTCTGATGAACACTACCGCCGCCAACACTGGAACTTACTCCTTTACTTCCAATGCCATCATCTATCCTCTTTCCTAACCCTTTTCTCACCTGCTCTTCCTCCCACATCTTATCCTCCTCATCCTCATCCTCGTCACTGTCACCACTTCCAATTCCCCTATCTTTTGGCACAGTCCTCTCCTCAAAATCCTCAAACACGCCTTTTTTGTCACCATCGATCTTGTCCCCGAAGAACCCTATCCTCCCCCGAAATTCAGGCTCCTCATCGCTCAACCCATCGGCAGCACCGTGATTACTACCTCCGTCCAGCGCTATAAAATCTGGAGCTGCAGCCTTGGCCTGCCTTAACCTCTCCCTCTTCGCCCTAATCGCCTTTATCATTGCCTGGTCCGGAATCTCCTCCTTACCCTCTCTTGAATCCATCCCCAGCTCCATCGAACCAAACCGGGCAATAGCATCATCATTCTCCATTGTCAAAACTCCATCATTCTCAAAGGGTGTTCCGGTACCTATAGAATTCGGGTCATCCGGAACTGCAGGTTTCACAAGGCCTTTCAAGACTATCACAGGTTCAGGCTCGGGTTTCGGCTTTGCACGAGTAACAGAGCGGGAGGAGGCAGCGAGTGTTTTGGTGCTCTTCTGGAGCTCTAAGAGGGCTTCTTTTGTGTAGGTGCCGGCTTGGGGCTGGACATTGGAAGGGAGGGAGGTCGAAGTAGGGTGAGGGGCAATACGGTCTTTCGAAGAGGCAAGCTTGTGCGTTGATTTGGATAATCTCGAAGATGAAGATTTGGTGGAAGGGCGAGAGAATGGTGTTTCCGACGAGTCTTCATCATCGGCAAAAGAAAGTAGGCTTTTGGTTGGGGGTCGTGAGGGTGTTCTCTTGGGTTTATTGATGGCGGAGGGTTTTCTTGTGGTGGTAGAAGTGCCGTTGATTGGGATGATGGTAGATGATTTGTCTTCTTCTCCTCCGTCGTCGTCGCCGTCGTCAGCACGGCGGCGGAAGTTACGGGATTTGCTGCTGCTCATCGTAGTGAGAGGTGGCGGAGGGAGGTGGTTTTAATGAGCTTTGGAATCTCAAGCTAATTTGGGGTTCAGGTTATGGGACGATGATGGATGATTGCGGATAGGAGATTAGGGATTGGAAATCATTTGATGTGGTGATTTTGGAATTTGGAAGAGAAGCAATTTTCCCAAATCGAATTCTAGGGCTCGTTCCAGGGCGAGATTTCGTTGGGAATGAATTAGGGTCGTAACTGATCAAATTGGAATCTCAAGCTAATTTGGCAAATAAATTATTGTTTTCACCAGTTAAAGACGGCCTTGGGTGAGTATTGGATAACTTCTGGAGGATAGTAAAAATTATCTGCTCTTGCAGCAGCAAGCGATTACTGCAGAAACCAAATAAATTTACTTCAGTCACTTGAAATATCAAACATTAGAACCATTATCACAAACATTCAACACAAACAGAAAAAATAATTACAAATCCTCTTGACAACAAAATGAAAGAAAAAAAAAGCAAATCCAGTTACCCAGACGCGAGAGAACGCAGCTTCAAGAACGATGCAGTGCCGATTTTTGAGAAAACTGCCGAACTGGGAACTGGGAAGTAGAATGTTGATTGATTTTGTTGGGCTTGAGTTGGGCTACTATTAATGTATGGGCTTTTCTCATTGAAAAAAATTTTAAAGTGCCCCCACTGGACCCTTAATGGTTTTTGTTATTTTTTTTGAATTTTTGTCACATTTTTGAACTTTTGCCCCTTAAATGAATTGCTTCTGAGTTCAATTTAATGTGCTAGTTAATAGATGTCAAATATAATTATAAAGAGACAATATACAGAAGAAAATTAACTATTACCTAGATTTATTCTAAAATTTTGATGAGACGTACTCTTGATGCTATTTAGATTGTTGTTAAATATTATTTATCATATTTTTATGTTCTTAAAATGAAGTTATTTTTTATATTAAATCCATGTTTGATAGAATAAAATCTAGATTTTTATCAAAGTCAAAGTCAACAATTAATTTTAATTACATAATTGTAATGAGACCCAAAATTTTTCAACTATACATTTCATTAACTTTTATTAAAATCAGACTCCTAAAAATTTGATTTTAATTTCCACCAACAGAATCTTAGTTAACAGAAATGAAACATAATCACAAAAAGACGGCATGTAAAAGAAAATCAACAATTCTCTAGATTTATTTGATTGATATTAAATATTATTTGTGCATTTTTGAATATTTGTCACTTTTTAAATTGCTTCCATATTTTAATGGCACAAAAAAAAATCATTTAATCTTTTTAAAAGCATGTATTTGTTAGTTCATCTGAATTTTATTTAACGATCTATCTTTTTTTTTTCCTTTGTACAGGATTGGAATTTAATAAAGTGGGATAAAGTTCTTATGTCAATGATTTTATTAAGAAAAGTCAAATTACATGGTTTGTAACATTTTCCTTAAAAAATAACATAGTATATTGTGCCACTTTTTAATTAACTAGTGCACGCACGTGCGATG
>CAIGRP010010392.1:0-10799 GCA_903798385.1 Fraxinus cuspidata | reverse complement strand
AAACAATGACATTTTAATTTTTGTTACAAACAATGAGTCTGAAAACGACTCTCAACTAGTAAAAACAAAAAATACGTTACAGATGTTAATGGGTCCATAAACTCATTTTCTCGAAAAAAATAAGTGGCAAGGTGGTAGATGGAGCTATGTTGCCGACATGTCACGCTGGCCCAAAAAGTCAAAGTCAGTTTTTGCAACTTGGTTAAATATGTCGTAGATTATATTGTTTTTGTTTTGTTTTCTTCTATTTATTCTATTCAAGATAAGCATCAATTATCTTTATCTACTCAATTGTTAGTTGTTACCACCATTAGGCACTACCTAGGTCCATAAGCTTGGCATCATTCCTGCCATATATAATTAAAGATATTAACTAGTAATTATAAAATATATTATAAAATTTTTGGGTCATGAAATTTATGATTGCATGTATAACTATCGAAATAAAATAATTTATTACATTACATTTCTTAGTGGTAGTATTCTTCTCGAGCTCGCTTAAGTTGACGTCCAAGAGCAGCCATTGATTTCTCAGGACAAATCGCCGGAGAGGGAGGCGGGGTTTTGAAGTTAGGAGAACAGGTTGGAATTTGGAAATAGGGTTACAGATTGGGTTGGGTCGGTTTGAAAATATTTAAACCGTGACCAACTCGACCCGACCCAATTTAAAATCAAAATCGTGAACCGACCCGATTGGGTCGGGTTGGGTCGGATCCACGATTTTTGGGTTTATGGGCCCTATTGGCTTTAGAAAATCCCTGCCAAACTGCCCTTAAATTTTGTAGTGTGAAGACTTGATGATATACAATGGGATCAAGCATATCTAAAAATAGTTTGATTTTTAACATATTAAGATTAGGAGTGGCCAAATAACCCGCAAAACGATAGACCAACAAGATTTAGACAAACTTTCGGGTAATTTCAGGAACATGTACATTTGAAGTGATGTGAGTCGGGTCGGTTTAGGATCCAAACCGAAAATAGCAAACTTCTTTCTTCTCTCCGTCTAAATGTTGATGTTTATCAGTACATAAATATACATAATCTCAGCATGTTTATTGATTTTAATGAATTTTTTGGATCATCGGGTTCAAGTGGAAGGAACCTCCTTCACTCTAAGAAAAGCGATTTTTTTTTTATTTTAAATTCTTCCTTTTTGTGTCACTAATTTTGAGATTCATTTTATTTTTATTTTTTAAATCAAAATGTGTTCTTCTACTTATTGTTATAAGTGTTTGTTCTCAATGTATTTGAGTTTCAGTTCTTGCTTTGTGGTTTGAATATTTTGGAATTCTATTTCTGCTCTTATTTTTACCATTTTATATGGGTCTGTTTTTGTTCTTCTCTAGATGATAAATGTTCTCCGGAATTTGATTATATTGGACTTAATGTTCTATTAATTGGTTCTATTTAGATTTAGGTTCTTTTTTCTTGTATTTGATTATATTCGACATTATTTTAGATAATTTTACCATGTTAGAATGCATCTAGTACATTTTATTTCATTTATTTTGAATTCTATGTGAATCAAATGAAGGCCAAATCAATGTGATTAAAGTAATTTCAAGAGACTCTCCAGATACAAAATGTTATTTATTTTAAAGACCTAATATTTAAAAATAATCTCTAAGAGAGAACATATTTTTTTTAAAAAAAAATAGAGAGTGTGTTAACTCTCCAATTAGATAGCCGAACTCACTCTTTATTCTTAATGTACAATGATTGCATTTAATAAGTAATATATTACAATACTCTACTTCTCAAGTTATTCAAATCAAATTTAAATTTATTGATTATTGTTATATAAAAATTATGTTAAATAAAATATGATGAGAAATTAATAAATGTTTTTTGAGGAAAGCAAAATGATGAGCCAAAATAGAGAGTATTGTTGGAGTGTATAAAAATTTTGACTTTCTAAATTTAAAGATGTTCTTTATAAATATAAAGTCTCTTGAAAATGTTCTTATTGCATATATAGATTTTTGAGGTAGACGTATAATGTATTTCAATGTGCACAACTCTTTATCAATGTAATACTTATCTTTTTTCCAAGTGTTTCTATTATTTTGTTGTAGGAATGATGCGCAAAGCATATTGGACAATCGAAAGTTGTAATATTCTACTTTATTTATTTAATTATTTTAGAGTTAGGATTTGAAATGATTGAGTTTGAAGTACTTAAATATTTTTAATTGATAGATAACTTTAATATTTTGCATTTATTTTTCGTGCTTGATGGCTATTTTGATTGTGTTTGGCTTTATTAGTATGATTTTAATTTAATTAAATTACCTAGTTCTGATTTAATGTTTTGCCACACCATTGTTTATGACAATGATAAACTATTACCAACAACGAGAAAAAAAATACTACACTTTTTTCTGATTTTATTTAGGCAATTAATAATTGATTTGGATAAGGTTTGTTCAGGTCGAGTTGATTTGAAAAAGGTTTGTTCAATTTTAAAATAGCACAAAATTTAGGGATGGCAACAGGGCGGGGAGGGACGGGGAACGGGGCGGGGGCGGGGGTCATTCCCCGTTTACTCCCCCGTTTAAATTTTTTTTTTTTAGTTTTTGATAATTTATTTTTATTGCCCTCATCCATTAGACTTATACAAATAATTTTAATTGCCATTTTTNCGGGGAGGGACGGGGAACGGGGCGGGGGCGGGGGTCATTCCCCGTTTACTCCCCCGTTTAAATTTTTTTTTTTTAGTTTTTGATAATTTATTTTTATTGCCCTCATCCATTAGACTTATACAAATAATTTTAATTGCCATTTTTTATTAGAACTAATGAAAATTTCAATTTAAAATATTGAATTATAAAAAAAATTAAACGGGGCGGGGGCGGGGGCGGGGTGGGGTGCCCGTTACCCGTCCCCGCCCCGGGGAGAAATTCCCCGCCCCGAATACCCAATTAAGTGGGTTTCCCCGTCCCATTTGGGGCGGGGCCCCGCGGGTATCGGGTTGTCGGGTTTTTTTGCCATCCCTAACAAAATTGAACAAGTTGGGTTGGGATGGGTTTGGGCAAAACCAACCCATCTCGTTGCCTATTATTTTTTGAACATAAAAAACGATGGAATCTTCTATACTTCAAAGTGAATTTTTTTTTCTCTCACTTTATAACTCTAGTATGAAGTATATGCAAAAATTGAATATGTAGTGTGAATTATAGTTTTAGTTTATATCGAACAACTTAAATAAGGGGCTGTTCTTTTTGTGTTTTGAGTTTTGAATTCATTTTCGATTTTGTGTTTTAAGTGTCCATTTTGAGATTGTTGAAAATGTGTTCTTTTTGGAATTTTGAAAATTTGTTTTGAAAACACTTAAAACGCGTTTTAAAAATTTTGACTTAATTATAACTTAAAACACCCAAAACGACAAATTTGTGGTTTTGAGTTTTCTTTATAAATTTTTAACTTGTTTTCAAAAACGCGTTTTCGAAAATGAGAAAGAGAACGCATTTTGATTGTTTTGGGAAATCGAAAACAGAAAACGGCTTGAAAACGGTAATGAAAACGTACCTAAAATCGAAAACAGAAAACGATTTCAAAATGATAAAGAGAACAGACCCTATGTAATTGAGAATTCACTAAGGCCGGTTTGAAATTCCAAATTTTTCAAGGGAAATGGAATTCAAATTTCATTTTCCAACTTTTGTCTTGTTTGATATCATAAATTTTCCATGGAATTGGTTTTCCCAAAATGGCTCCCATGTGCACCTTTTCTAGGTAATCATTGAGTTGATTTTCCCATCATTTTGGTAGGAAATTGGAATTCTAATTTTTTTTTTTCATTTTTTTTTCAATTGGAACAAATTTTATAACCAATTTTTTTTAAAAAAAAATTCACTTTAATGGACAATTTTCATGTAAAACGAAGCCAAATGAATACTAAACTTTGATGAAAAAATAGTTTTCGAGTAATTTTTATTTATTTATTTTATTATTATTATTATTTGGTAATGGTAACAAATTTCATAACCAATTTTTTTTAAAAAAAATCACTTTAATAGACAATTTCCATGTAAAATAAAACCAAACGTGAACAAAAAGATTCAAAAATTNTTTCATGTAAAACAAAGCCAAACGAACACTAAACTTTGGTAAAAAATGATTTTCTATGAAATATTTTTTTTGGTTTTTTTTTTTGAACTTTTTGGCAATGGAAACAAATTTTATAATCAATTGTGAAAAAAATTATCATTTTAATGGACAATTTCCATGTAAAATAAAACCAAACGTGAACAAAAAGATTCAAAAATTAAAAAATTTCTCTAATGAAAAATTATATCAATCAAACACACTTAATTAATAATTCTCTGCAAAACGAGTTCTAGACAATTACTTTCTCTATAATCGTTTTCTTTCCATTCATTTTCCATCATTGCAATCAAACGGATCCTAAGTGTCTGTCTGTTTATACTTCTGTCATTGAGTTTGTTCCTGTAGCAGGATTGTATAATAAATGACGGCTTCACAATTTCCGTGTCATGGAAAAAAGATTAAGCAATCTGTACATCTTGATTGATAGATTGAAGACGTAGAAGTGTTATAAAGATTGGACTAAATGTGTGAATGTGAAAGATGACGTGAAATTGTACCAAATATCAATTCGATAAGTCAGAATATATATGTAAAAAGATTGAGAAAAAAGTGTTTCTTGATAATCTTTTAGAACTGCATCATTCGTGGACAAAGTGATTTTCATCTCTTTGTACTTAGTGTGATGAAAAAATTGTTAGCAATAAATTATTCATAATTCACTATTTTTTTGAAGAATGTTGAGAAGCTTGTAAGTCATATAAGCTGACTTATGAATTTTTGTCCATACAATTTGCAGATTCCTAATTCATAAGATGACAACATTTTTTATTATTATTATTATTTTTTTTTTTTTAAAGATGCTCTTAGTGTGAAACACTAATGACGCGTAGCTATTTTGCTTAAACTAAACAAAATTAAGAAAAATTAGAAGAAAATTTAATGGAGCAGCCAATATTAAAGTAGAAAACCACGGTTTAAGATTATGTTAAGTAATAGTATTGTTCATTATTAATTTGATAATATGAAAAATTCGTCTTCCATTCAAACTCGCGTCTGCTTAATTAATTGCTTTACTCCAACAAGTGAACCAAACACCTCGGAAAGCGCTTGCCTCAACACTTGAACAAATGTATCTGAAATTTCATGAAGATCAGGGGGCCAAATGTCTTGTTTAACACTCATCTCCAAAATCCGTCTAGGCTCAATCGCTTCACTTCGACAAGTGAGTTAAGTACTTCGAAAAAAGTTTGTCTCAATAATTACATGATCGTATTTAAAATTTCACCAAGATTGGGGAGCCAAGTGCATAGTATAGGACTTGCATTCGTATTGCACATGGCTTAAAACTCACTTAGGAAGAAGAGTCAAGTGCCTTGTATAGGACTTGTCTTCAAAATTGCCTAGGCTCAATCAATTACTTCACTTTGACAAGTGAGCCAAACATCTCTAAAAGGATGAGCCTCAATAATTGCATGAATGTCTTTAAAATCGAATTAGGCTCAATCAATCACTTTACGTTGTTTAATCTCATAGTATTTTGCCCAAAATACAATAATATGTAAAATTTTACAAATAACATATCAACATCACATAAGAAAACGAGTATCACTTTATGACTTTTGAATTCTAAAAATTCAATAAAAAAATATCTCGTTAAGTACAAATATAATTATCTAACATACGTGGTACTTAACATCCATCTACGTGTGATAAGATGTCTTTATTCAACAAGACGAGCCTACTATGAGGGTGGTAGTTCGTGTTTTGAATTTTCAATCCTTTGTTTGTTAGTTGACAAATAAAGTATGAACAAGTTCTTGATTATATTATAGGGCGGTTCAATGATGTGAGATTTTGGCATGCTTCATGCTTTAATAATTGATATAATTCTTTTTTTTTTTTTTAATATAGGATAATCAATTAGGGGATATGTATTATAAACATTAATATCAATTTACCTGAGTTACTTGTTCCAATGGCTACTGTTTATGTTTTCGATTACTCACTGAAATTTAAAATGTCGAGTTTTGACGTTAAACTTTGGACGTTACTCATTGACATAATTTTCGTTTCAAATTTATAATGGAATTGGTGGTGTGCTTGACTGGATGTAGATGTGGCATCCCGTCACACTATTAAACTTTGAGGTTGTTGAATTTTAGTCACTTAACTTTGGAAAAAGTCTTCGATTGCTCACCAAACTTTAAAAATATTTTCTAATACTCATTGAATTTTGAGGTGGTCAATTTTGGCTACTGAACTTTGAGAAAGTCAAATTTCGGCCACTAAACTTTGAAAATATTTTCGATTCTTTACTATAAATTTGGATTTAATTAAGCCCGTGTTTATCACTCTTTTGAACAAAACTCTTTAATTCTCATACTCATTTTTAACCACACATTTATATAATAAAATATTTTACACTTAAACTAAAAAGTTTTTCCAACTTTTTAACCACATATTATCCAAAAAAACACTATTGAAAACTCCATTTTTAAAAAATAATGACCATCAAACATGGGCAAAAATTCATTGTTAAAATTTGGATTTAATTTTATTTTGACAAAAATTAGATTGTGTGTTTCATTGCAATTAGTAGTCATTTCCTTCGCATAGCTTTGCAAGCATTGTATATACCTCAATGAATAATTACTTAATTACACAGTAGTTAAATTTACTTTTACTTTATTTTTGTAGATTTAAGTATTTTCATTATAATATTTGAACTTTATAACGAAAAAAATAATAAATTTGTTGTTAAATGAAATTAAATCAAAATAAGATCGTCCAATTCCTATAGAACCTATCACTAAAATCCCCCTAGAGGGGAATAAAGCTAAGAGGAGCAAAAAAGGTTTTCCATGAGATGACGGGTTTTAATTAAATCCAAATTTATTGTGAACCATAAAAGACGTTTTTCAAAGTTTAGTGGCTAAAATTCGATCATCTCAACGTTTAGTAACCAAAAATTGACAATCTCAAAGTTCAATAATCAATAGAAAACATTTTATTAAGTTTAGTTACCAAAATTCGACTATCTCAAAGTTTAACATTGTAAATGGACGCCACATTTGCATTCCGTTAGTTACGTCACAAATTCTGTTAAAGGTTTGAGATGGAATTTATGCCAATAAATAACGTACAACGATTTTCAAAGTTTAGCGGTCAAAACTCGACATTATAAACTCCAGTGAGTAATCGAAGATATATACATAAGTTCGATGACTACGGAACAATTAACTGCTATATAACACCTATACAGTACAAACAATGGCATTTAATTTTATATCCCATGATATCGACTTGTATCAATCTAGTGTAACAAGTATTTATCTATTTTATACTTTTAAGGTACGATTTTTTTCTTGCACTTTATAACTTTAGAACGGAGTACATGCAAAAATTGAATGTGCAGTGTGAATTATAGCTTTAGCATATATCAAACATCTTAATATAGTAACTAATTAATGATATCTTATATTCCTTGAAAGAAGAAACCCCAATTACTATGTGCATAACTTATAATTAACTCAAAATTAATTAAAAAAAATCAGCCGTCTAGTCATTTTCAGACCTGTTTTAAGTAGTTATCTGGTGATTGGAAAATCTATCTAATCAGTTTATTTGACTTGAAAAATTAAATAGCCAATCAACTTTCCGATCACAATCTCCATGTGTTGTAGAAAAAAGTGTTTCTTGCTAATCTTTAAGATATTTAAAGCAAAAAGAGCTCATCTTTCTTGGTGAGAGAGTTGATTATAGTTAAGGATGTAATAAATTAAGTTAGAACTAGTTGTCATGCATTGTTGAACAAAGTGAAATGTGTACTTATTAGTGCGATGGGAAAAATAGATAGCACTAAATTTAATGAAGCAGCAAATATTAAAGTAGAAAACATCGGCTTAAGATTATGTTAAATAATAGTATTGTTCATAATTATTTTGATAATATGAAAATTACGTCTTCCTCACAAACTCGTATATGCTTAATTAATTGCTTTACTTCGGCGAGTCAAACACCTCTGAAAGCGCTTCGCCTCAACACTTGCACGAATGTATATGAAATTTCATGTAGGTCGGGAGCCAAATGCCATGGATAACACTCATCTCCAAAATTCATCCAGGCTCAATCAATCTCTTCACTTCGACTAGTGAGTCAAGTACTTCGGAAAAAGCTTGTCTCAATACTTACGTGAATGTATTTAAAATTTCACCTAGATTGGGAAGCCAAGTGCATAGTATAGGACTTGCACTCGTATTCCACCAAATCTCAATAGACTGCTTCACTTCGACAAGTGTGCCAAACCCTCGAAAAGGGCTTGCCTAAACACTAGTACAATTTCAAATTTCACTTGGGATGAAAAGTCAAGTGCCTTGTATGGGACTTTTCCTCAAAATTGCCTAGGCTCAATCAATTACTCCACTTTGACAAGTGAGCCAAACACCTCTAAAGGATGTGCCTCAATAATTGCATGAATGTATTCAAAATCGGAAGAGGCTCAATAAATAGTAATCTGCCTGGAGCACAATAATATGTAAGATTTTATAAATAATATATCTACAACAACATAAAAAATGAGTATCACTTTATAACCATTGAATTTTGAAAATTCTATCAAAAATATCTTACAAATGTAGTTATCTACATTAAGTGGTGCTTAGCACCCATCTACCTGTGATCAGATGGCTTCACTCAACAAGACAGGCCTGCTATGAATGTGGTCGTTCGTGTTTTGAATTTATAATCCTTTGTTTGTTAGTTGACGAATAAAGTATGAACGAGTTTTGATTATTGTAGACTGGTTTCATGATGTGATGATTTTGGCATGCTTCATGCTTTAGGCCCCATTTGACAACCATCAAAACAATTTTTTTTTTCAAACTCATTTTCAACTACACATTATCACCAAAAAATATTATGTACGTAAATTCAGTTTTTTAAAACTTTTTAACTACACATTTTCTAAAAAAATTACTATTGCAAAACTTATTTTTCCAAAAAAAAAAAAAAACTCATTTTAATGATTTTCATACAGTATTATTATTATTATTATTATTTATTTATTTATTTATTTTTTAAATTATTATTTTTTAAATATAGAAGCATCAATTTGGGGATAGATGCTATAAATAATAATATAATTTTTGCTATATAACTCCTATATAGTACGAGCAATGACATTTTAATCTTTGTTTATATCCCATGATTACGGCTGATTTCAATTTAACGTAACAAGTATTTATCTGTTTATACTTTAATGTACGATTTTTTTTTTCTTGCACTTCATAACTTTAGTTCGGAGTACATGCGAAAGTTGAATGTGCAGTGCGAATTATAGTTTTAGTACATACCAAACATCTTAATCTAGTAATTAACTACTGTTATCTTATATTCTTTGAAAGAAGAAACCCCAATTACTATGTGCATAACTTATAATTAACTCAAAATTAATTAAAAGATATCAACCGTCTACTCATTTTCACAACAGTTTTAAGTTGTTCTCAGGTGATTGGAAAGTCTATCTATTTAGTTTATTTGACTTAAAAATTAAATAGCCAATCAATTGTCCGATCATAATTTCCATGCGTTGGGGAAAAAAGTGTTTCTTGATGATCTTTTAGATATTTAAAGCAAAAATATCTCGTGTTTCTTGGTGAGAGAGTTGATTATAAGTAAGGATGTAATAACTTAAGTTAGAACTAGTTGTCACGCATTCATGAACAAATTGAAATTCAATCTTTTATGTACTTATTAGTGTGATGAAAAAATAGATAGCATTGAAGTTACTCTTAATTCGCTATTTTTGAAGAATGTTGAGAAGCGTGAGATAAGTTGGGAATAAGCCGACTTATAAATTTTGTCAATACAATTTGTGGGTTTTCAATTTATGAGACATCATTTTTTTTTTTTTTTTTTGCGGAACATATTCTTAGACTTAGTATGAAACATTAATGAAACGTACCTAAGTTGAAGATACTGAACAAAATTAAGAAAATTTTTAATTTCATTGAATTTTGATCGATGGAATCTTAACGTAACTTGAAATTGTTATTGCTTTATCAATGTCTGAAAAAATACCAAATTTTGTTATATTATTATTATGTCTGTGGATGAATTATTAACTTTTAAATTAATGGCAAAAAACTTCCCTTTCCACATGCTGGCCTAACCCTCAAAATAATTGAAATCTAAATATACATGTATCTTTTCTTGTAGAAATAAGCGAGTCAATATGTAGAAATTAAAGGGAGGAAAGTAGGGTGTCAATGGATCAACTTGGCTGTTTGACACCAGGGCCTTATCTGGCCCATGCAATGACTGGCCCTTTTCTCCATTGTTGGGCCTTACCGTTATCATTGCTTCTATTCCACACTTATTATTTGCTAAGCCTCGAGTTTCTTTGATATATGTATTTGCATTGCATGATTAAAAAGAAAAAAAAAAACTACTGAAACCCTATATTTGAAGTTTCAATTTCAAAGGTGGACTCCATCATGTTGAGCTTGTAGTTGACATGAAGAGGTACCCCACCCACTCGATCGAATACTAAGAAAAGATTGAGAAGTCATGATATAAGTAAGTCTCAGTACTCATTCCTTGTATAGATGTTGTAGCGGTTATGACGTCACGGAAATACGAAAACCTATTTTCGAGACGCATTTTCAAGAGCGAATGAGGACACTCACCCTTCCACACAAAACAAGTCCAAGCTAAGGCCTATATAAAGGGGAGAGATGCCTAAAGAG
>CAIGRP010010389.1:0-16808 GCA_903798385.1 Fraxinus cuspidata | reverse complement strand
AGAAAAATGTTTATCAAACTCAATACACTCGTATTGAGTCTAAAGTTTCTCTAAAAAAAATGAGCTATATTTATCATAAATTTATTAGTCTTCCATTTAATTCTTAAGAACATGAATGTTAACAATAGACATAATATCCAATTAAAACTTCTACCACTTCTCAAAATTAGGATGGAATTATATACTCCATATATACTTCAATCACTTTCCTCAAATTTCTCAACTGATTTTTTGAACCAATAATCATTGAAATTAAATAGCTCTTAACTCTCACTCAAAACCAAGATAAACTTAAATTAGATAGTTTTTAGATAGCTCCCATTCGGATAGATAGCTCACACTTGTAAATAGATTACTCCCATTTGAATCAGGAGTTTAAACCAACTCTTATGCATTCAATACACATAATATCAATTTCAATAATGTTCTCCAAAATTCTCTCCCTTATTAGGAAAAAAAATTTCAAATATCACATCTTGTGACCTAATATCCATCCAACCAAAATCTTACTTAAGTACCTTTTTGGATTGTTATGTGTATCTCAGAGATACATCTCGTTCTTAATAGACTCATGTTCCCAAACTCATTATCAAGAACTTATATAATTGATTATTCGTCTAAGACAACCCATATTTGGTTATCTACATGTCCAAAGCTTATATATTTCGAAGGTATTACCATTAAGAAAAATCCATTAAATGATATATTGCAGTTAACCAATACTCTTCCCAAAAGAAAATACATAAACTAGACTGCATTACCTCAAGTCTCATCACATTCAATAATATTTTGTTCTTTTTTATCAATAAACCATATAATTATTGGTGATCAAGAAATAATCAATCCAATAAAATTTCTCTTTCATTACCTAGATCATAGATTTTTTTGTGATAGAGATTCACGCTCTCAAAAAATTCTCAAAGTCTCATCACATTCAATAATATTCTCAACTTATGAAAATCAGAGGTATAACTGAAATGCGTGAATCCATCTATTAATGTAATGAAAATATGAAATTCCATATCTATATCTCAAGAAATTTGAATAAATTTACTCAATGAAAGTTTAGCTCTTACAGTTTAAATGGTTTTCTTAACTAAAAACCTCAAACCATTGCATAAATATCCAGAACCATAATTAAACATCACAGCTGATGAACAGAACTATCACGTATAAGTTCAAGTAATAGAACACTTTTAGAAGGACAAAAAATTGAGATCAAGTTTAGTGGAGCCTTCGATAATATCTTAATATCAAATATGAGGTCAGTTTCTATATTTTGCAACACTAAGTTGCAGTATTTCAAAGACTTGACAATAGACTAAAGACACTTCTTGATCACATATAAAGTGGGTTTCTAAATATTGAATTCATTATCCACACAAGATAAGGTCCAATATGTATAGTGTTGATACATAAACAACACAAAGAGAAACATATTCAAGTGTTATATCCTTTAGTATAACTACTTTCGAACTAAGAGATTCAAACCGTATGGTTAAAACACTTGAACCTTTATAATATTGGTCATCTACCAAAATCACTTTCACGTATTTCTATCTTATACGTTCTTCTTGGTCCATTTCCAGTCTCCTCTTTATCCACATTTGTTTTAGTTCATTTAAAGTTTAAGATCCGAAATCTTTTGCGAACTAGAACATTGCTACACAAGCATGTCCTCGAGATTTAGCAATATCAAGTCGCACGTCTTTTAACTCAGACGGTGGGTAATGTCAATAGAGGAAATCAACACTTCAATTTGTAAGTCATATTGACCTTCAAATTTGTAACCAACAAAAAGAATTGTAACCATCTCAGCTCAGTCACATTTGAGAAAAAGATCATCTATAACAGAACTTAACGATTCAAATGCTCAAGTACTAGAATCTACTTTTTCCGTACTTGACAAAGTTGATGATCTTTATTCTCTATAGTAGTCCAACCCGCATCAGGTCTTCAATTACGTGATTGATGCTATTTAAAACATCACATTCTTCTAAATGAAAAGCTTATTATGCCATATGTTATCGCATTTAGCTTGTCACCTTTATTAAGGTCAACAACTATAGATTTTGATGCCATGATCTATCCGATTTTAGAGACATTTATTCTCAATGAATACCCATTTATGCACATATACAATTTTGCATTAATGCAAATTAACGTATACGATAGTTCAAAATTAGGCACAGAGTCAAAAGTTCACTATGTTCCCAATCATCATCAGCGATCCTATTATTTCACTATCATATACTTATTTCATAACGCAAAATTCTATGAGTTATAAGTGAGAATTGCATTAATCCTTCCAACTTGAGAACTCTCACTCAGTTAGTGAATCAAATAGTTCTAAGTAAAATCTTCTCTAAATCTTCTAATCATCGAACCATCACTCAATTGATAATCAATAGGTCTAAGTAAAAATCTCACTATTCTACTGATCTTAGCATTCATAACAATTTAATAGATATCATATAATTCAATAATATAATTCCATAATGTGCAATAAAAGTATAAACATGTACATTTATCCAATTATGACATTTACTATGATACCACAAATTAATTCTTCCAAAAAAATAATTCTAATTATATTCGAAGAATAAAACTCACACTATTTAAGTTTTATTATACAGACTCTCAACATCACTTTAATATATGTTGCAACACAATCCCAACAAATAGAAAGTGACGTTAGAATTCTCATATTCTACTTATAAAAAAAATTGTCCCAAAAATATATACGTATCTCATTAGGTCATGCTCCAGATCCATTTATTAATTTCAATAAGTTTTATAGCATTTCCTTTTCTAGTCTTCCCTCTAAAAATGCTATAATTGTGCATAAATCCAATAATATCTGATGAAGCACAAAAATTGGAAACAAATTATAATGGATCACATAACCTAATCAAAGACTCACACAACTCATACATGTATATTAAAATATGGTATTTTATATACTTTTAAAGTATTTTTCATTTTCCAAGAAAAAATGATATCATTTAAAAAAATAACTCCCACTAGTCAAATACCATCTAATAAATATTCTTGATTTTAAAAAGATCAGAATTCATTCAAGTTTAAAAAAATCTTTTTAACTATCCAAAAATTAATTTTCTTATAACGAAAAAATCAAGAATAATTCAGGGACCAATCTACAACTTTAGAATTAGAATCGAATTCCTCACATGCTCTCGCTTGCAGAACCAATCTGCAATAATTTTCTTAAGTTACTAAAAAAAGGGGCGCGTTAGCGCCACCACGCCGTTCTCGAAAAGACTTCAAATTGGTCATCCCAACTAATTTCAACGTTTTGAGTTCATTTGTGTAGTCAGATTTTACAAAATCAATGTTTAAGGCCATGTTTGGGACAATAATAGATCAGCCCGAGTCAACATGGTAAAAAATTGCAAAATTTTCATATTTTCAACCAAATTTCGAGAAATCATAACTTCTTCATTTTAAGGCCAAAATTAATGATCTTTATACCATTGGAAAGGCCTTGAGAATATCTATTCAATTATACCAAATGAGAAGCATAAACACATAGTGTAGAAGACGTTATCATGTGATGAAATTTTGGATTTTACCAATCTTCTTTTTAAAAAAAATCAGATTTACATTCAAATTTCGGGATGTCATAATTTATTCATTTCGAGGCCAAAATTATTGATTTTTATATCGTTGGAAAGGTTTTGAGAATATCTATCCAATCATACCAAATGGGAAGCATGAAACATAGTGTAGAAGAAGTTTCGAAATTTACCGATCTTCATGTAAAAATTCAAATTTACATCCAAATTTCAAAACCTCATAACTTCTTCATTTTAACTCCAAAATTCAAGTTCTTTATATGGTTGGAGAGCTCATTAAAATGCCTCTCTAACAATACTTATTTTACTACATAATTATTAATATATAGAAAGCGCACATACAGTTTCAAAACTTTACATATAAAATTAATATTCCAATTGTATCATGTAATGGCATATTTAAGCATGTATTACAGCAAGGAATTCAACCTTATGGCCCTGATACCAATAAAGTAATTTGCAGCATACATTAACATGAATTTCAGGTTAAGATATTTACTTGAAATCCTGAATTCCAAGATCTTTTAATTCGTAGAATCACATTACTTTCCAAAACTCCAAATTTATAATTTTTTGCGCTCTAATGGTCTCAATCCTGATCACAATGAAATGAGATTATCTGCCACAACCTAAGTGCTAATTTTTGTGAGTTTTCATACCAAAATAGTGGTTTCAATTTTGGTGATATTTTTCATACGAATTTTCACCATTTTATTGTCAACTTTTTTTCTATCTTCTAAGCGCAAGACAAAGTTATGAGAGATTTGAAAAAACTTAGAAGTTGATGGGAGTTGAGAGAAGTTATGAATTTGAATTCTAATCAAACCAGTCCCTCTGATTCACTACTTTTGGGTCGGGTTAACACACATGGACGACCCATAACCCATATTTTCTAACAAATATAAACTCCAATTATGATTCAACCCTTTCATTCTTTACGTTTTCTTTTTTAAAACTACGATAAACAACGTAAAAAAACATGCATCAAAATTGATTTCCCTCAAATTGAGCTCTTTAATAATTTCTATTTTTCTTTTCACTCACTATGCTGATGCTCGCTATTGTTTTCGAATCACAAGAAGTGAACATTGATGGGGTGGGTGGGGTTTTTATTTTATTTTTAATTAGTACTTAATCTTAAATTGCGTCAAAATGCACCTAATTAATTCGAGTTGACTATTTGGACACATTAACTTTAATTTACGTCTTAAATAGTTCGACTTTGTGACAAGTGCCTCATTTTGAAGCAAAATCCAACATTTGGAAGCAAAATTTTAAAGCCCCTATTTAGTAGGGGTTAATCACGTATTTTATGGGACTTACATCTTTTTAATAATATATTTTATGAAATTTTATCAAAATCTACTAAAAACTGATTTAATTTATAATATATTAAGCCCCCGTTTGGCCTCCTTTATCTCTCTTTAATTTAATTTTTAACCAATTTTCAATCCAACAATTTTGACAACAATTGTCCCATATCTGCACCCTATCTAATCACTTGAGAGAGAATATCAATATCTATGGAACCATTGGACATTGTAAGGACATTACCCCTTGCCACTTTTCTTGACAGATTACAAAATTACCCCCAATGCATAGCCCCGTTTTGGCACCAAATGTATGCAGGGGTATTATTGTCTTTTAGTCATCTAGTGTAAAAAATTTTCATTGATTATTATTGACCATAATGTCAGTTGGAATGGACACATGGGGTATGCATGTGGTTGAAAAAATTGACAAATAATGGATTTTAATGGAATTTAAAGGGGGGAATTTTTTTTGAACGACTTTAGTAATTCAATTATTTCAATAATATCTTACTTTCATCTTTCAATATATATTTAATTTATTTAACCATTGAATTATCATCAATGTACATATACATTTGATATATCCATTTCACTTATGTACTTTCATTAATGTATGAATTTCCTATTATTAATTCTTAATTAATTAAAATTCATATTCATTTAATTAATATTCATATTCATTTATACATTTTAAAGTTATTAATTCTAATTACAAGTTAATTAAAATTTCACATTCAATAATTTATTTCATTATTCACGTTCATATATATTAATTAATATTTAATTTTACTTAATTAAAAATTAAATAAATAATTTAACATTCATTGTCAAGTATATATTTCTTTATATCAATTATAAATTAATTAATATTAACACGTATAATGAAATTTGATTTTTACGACCCGAAGGGGCCAAATTTCCAATTATAAAATCTGCGTGAATTGAAACAAATGGGGCCCAACTCCAAGCATTTTCGTACATTACAGCTGTGTTGATTGATATTTGTGGGATGGGGAAAGTTCTGGGCCAATAGGGAAAACTCACTATTTATCACTAACATTTTAAGCCAAACATTTTGGTTCATTACCTTTCATTTCTACTACGTCCCTGTTTCATAGAAATCATAATTTAAATTTTTATTAGATTCAAAGTTAAAACTTTATTTTAATTACATACTTTATGGGTTTCACAATTTCTTTAACCATACATTTCTTCATTTTTTCTATCAAAATCTATTAAAAACTAATTTTTAATCTCCATAAAACAGGGGCTACATATATAATCTAAAATAACGACTTCTTAAATAATTGTTAATATGAAAATAAACCGTTCTCTGAATTAATGGTACAACGAAAGTGGAACACAATTTCAAATGACACAAATTATTCGTAAAATGACATTAGAGAAGCTCGTCACTCGTGTCATAATTTTACTAGAGCATATATCGTAAATGAGTAATTGGACTTGAGACATTTTTTAGGGCAAAATGAAGTATGTTCTCTATCCAAACACATAGAGAGCAATAGGATACGGATGAAAATGAAACAAGATATTAAATTGAGGACCTTTGCTGCTATTATCTCTAACCAATATTGTGTAGAAAACTTGTCATGTTTGCATTTGTTGGGAAATTCTTGTCTTCTTCCAAAGCAATTTGTTACTTTACTGATTACCTTTTCTTGTCAATTTGAGAGTGACATCCACTCTCGGTATCCTAATAACAGTATCAAGATTTGTTTATGATGCAACTAGCGCTTCATTTTTATAGTTTTAGCATCGTTAGTAGAGAGCGAAAACATCGTGTCTCATACAACGTGATTTTAAGCATTACTAAACATGGGATTGACATATTTTGGTTAAGGGATTGGTCCCTAGATGATTAATGCTGGGTTGAATTCTCATACCCGGCTCTAAGTAATATAGAGCTTGATTGCACATCTCTTATGAGTTATAGCTTCTGAGATGAGTGGTTGATCTCCCTCATCACTATGTAGCAAAGAATATCATGTTTTTATAAATCGATGCATTCCAAAAGCAAAGGTTTATGGTTTTATTAGTGATAACGAACATAATAGAACTATAAAATTTATAAAGAAAATGTTATGCCTTGCCACCAAGGCTCCAGTCAAAAGATCATGTCATAGTCCACGTAGAGATTAAGTAAAATCTGGCCAAGTCAATGAAGACTCAATTGGTCAAAATAAAGAAGTCAAAGAAAAGCCAATGTTTTGAAACTCCCCCTAAAGTCCTCAAAGAAGAAGCAACGACCTTCTCATCCAAAATACTATATAAGTGGCTGAAGCTCTGAAGCCAAAACGCTATATTAGAAGCCAAAGAAGAAGCCGAAGTTCTTTGTCCCGTAGCTCTTCAAACTGAAATACGTCCAATACGAAACTCCATTTGGTTGAAGCCATTGATATCTTTTAGAGAATCATCATGTGTTCATGCGAAACCCATAAGTGTACAGGATCATTGACAAGTCATATAATTGATGAGTTGAGAGTAGCATCCCATGGAGAAAAAATTTAATTCAAGTTTATAAACTTTTTATGGGATTCGAATTATGTAAACAAAAGATAGTTTGATTTTATTTTATATTTAATTAATCTAATAAAGCTGTAAAAATGGATTTTTACCAATTTATGGATGATTATATTGGATCTCGAATCCGCCTATTGCTATATATTTCAATTCTTGATTAGTAATCTAGTTCCGTTCATGCATTATTGACAATCAATAAAAATATGATATATAATTTTCTTTTTCAAAATAAATTAAATTTATTCTAACCACGACCTAAATATATTCTTAGCAGGAATTTGAATGATTAGAATGCATTAAAGTTTAAATTATATATATGATTGCACATGTTATAAATGTTATTCCTAACATTCATTACACATATATTAATTTTTATGTGTTCTAAACTCATTGTGAGTCTCTCAATACTACAATAAGCAACTAATTATCTAATTGGTGACCAATCAATTAAATAATGCAATGTGCATGCAAAATTAATCAAGAAACGTAAGAAATAAACTAAACTACTAGCCTTGAATTAAAACAAATGAATAATAGGGTGTATCGACTCCGAAAAATGAATACAACACGTGGCCAATAGAATAAGACTCCACGTAAGCTCCTTCCTGTGCACGGTAGCACACCGTTAATCATTCGTGGCCTTTTTCGGTGGGGTGGAAGCGATCGTGAGCATTCCGACGATCAAGTTAGTGAATTTGTAAATCGGAAAGTGACGTCCGACGGTGAAGTTGTCACCGGAATGTGGCTGGGAATGTGTATAAATATAGTGATGTGTTCTTTAGAGCTAAGGAGTTCAAGATCAGAAATCAGAATCCCTATTCTTTTATTACCATAATGTGGTGGTATTTATACTAAGAGAAAGGAAAATGAGAACCGTTGGACATAGGAACACGTGGCTTTGGATCTATGGCAGGTCATCCTTCCATGGCGTCAATCTGTCGATCCATAATTTGGCAGGTCTTAAATATTTCTTGAGATAGCAACGTGAGTTGTCTGTTTGGAATCTGCCACATGTCACATTAATCAGTCTAAGGATTTGATTTTGGGGAGATATCCTCAAGAAAGATCTTGGCAGGCGTGGAGAGGTGAATATGGGGTGTGTCGAATACACAGTGCGGGCATTTGCATTCGTCGTGTATGACAGATGAGTTTGGCTCTAAAAGGTGATCAGTAGCATTTCAATTCAGGGTATTGGATTTGGTTCATCCAATACAAATTCAGTTAGTCCGCCACGTGGCAATATGAAATTAGTTCATGCAATACGTGGCGGACTAACTGGATGGACGAGGTGGAGGGCCTCTGAAGGCTCGTAACAACAATCCCTCAAGTCCGTATATGTATATTTATATATTGCATGAACTTTATTGAAGTGCTATATTACGTCATTTTATAAGGTGTATGCATTAGTTGTTGTATAAGAGACTAAAAGGTATTCATGCAGAAGCGACGTCATGACGGAAGGACGAAGCGTTGAGCGTTAGAAACTTTGAGAAGAGTTGTGGCAGAAGCAAAATCACGACTGAAAGACAAAGTACTGAGTGTGTTGACAACTCTGAGAAAAGTTGAAGTAGAAGTGAAGTCTTGGCTGATTAGACGCCTAAGGTTGTGTGCTAATTTTGAAAACTTTCGCGTCTTCCCAAGGTAATCATAAGGGCGTCGTTTGCTTCTAAGGCACACCTCCCAGGTAATAAATGCTAATCATGGCGACGGCTGTACAAGCTCAAGGCGACGCATTTGGGTAGGAGCGTGAGGTACACCGCTTCATTAGGACCATTGGGTTATGTGACCTTTGGAATTAACGGTGATGATGCACTATAGATTTGGACGGCCAAGATGTGATGAGTGATAATCTAACGGCTGGGATGAATTTGCAACACCTATATAAGGTCAAACCTTTCATTTCACAAGTTTACTTTGCAAGATTCTCTTATTTTCCCCCATTTTCTCTCTGTTCTCGTTCTGCTTTCCATTTTTCCGATGACCAAGAATTTGAAACTCGGGCGATCATCTTTTGCTTTAACATATACTTCTTTAGGTAAATTTTTCCCTCCTTTGCTCTATTTTTTTAGCTTCAAAATTCAAACAAATGGCTACTGAGAGATCTGGGAATACGTATATGAGTAAGGAGAGGTGAAGTGTGGGGAGTTCAGCCTTTAGAGAACCCATAGTCATCACTTCAGATGAAATAGGTAGGGCCATCAGGTCGGGTGAGAATATTTTGAGACTTCCCAGCTCTCTCATACACTTCGATAAATGGGAGGTCTCTGATTATCCTTCCAATATTATCCCAAAGAGATTGGCCAAGTGTAGACGGGTCTTTAAGATTCCTGATAATATAGAGTTGATAATACTCGACCGAGTAAGAGAGCATGCAATCCAAGGCCGGGTTGTGTGACCATAAGTGAGAACTTATTGA
The DNA here is from genome assembly GCA_903798385.1 of Fraxinus cuspidata. Lineage (NCBI taxonomy): Eukaryota > Viridiplantae > Streptophyta > Magnoliopsida > Lamiales > Oleaceae > Fraxinus > Fraxinus cuspidata. The sequence continues at coordinate 6,942 of CAIGRP010010389.1, read as the reverse complement.
GGGCAGGCCTTAGACTCCATTTTCACCATTCTTTAGGTTTGTTCTCCATTCTTACAGGCTGGCTCCGACCCAATTCCATTCGAACTCCTGAGGGGCAGATGGTTGGGTCATGGATCTCATGGCGTCAAGCTAGCCTAGAGGTCAATATGTCCTTTAGTGTCTTCCACTCCATCTATTTCCCTAAAAGTGTAGCCGGGGGTGAAAAGAGTAAGGCGTGATACTACTTGACCCCCTAGGGATCCCACTCCCCATTTGTGGTGGACATGCCCTCTTAGGTGAAAGAGTGGAGGAGGTTGTGGCTCTAGGCTGTTGGGAGATAGAAGATGGGACACCATGAAGAACGACCCCATGGCTCCTTTTGTCGTCTCCACCTCTTACTTCACAACCAGTAAGTTATCTTACCTGACTGATTTTACTTAAAATAGTTTCTTATCGCTTAATATTTTCGCTATTTACAGGCTCTCTACCGAGGTGTGAAATAAATGGTCTCCCCAAAATTAACGACATATGTTGAGCATATATATCAAGGATAATGAAATCAGCTAGAAAGAAATGATCTCCAACTTTAATGAGCATATCCTCTACAATTCCATAAAGATGTTTGATATCCTAACAGACAGCTGTACAATTATTGATGTTGCTTTTGGTCATCCAATCCTAATTTTCTATAGATAGATAGTGGAATTAGATTAATACTTACTCCAGAATCAATTAAAGCATTTTAATTATGTGAATTTCCTATAGAGCAAGGTACAGTAAAACTCCCTAAATCTTTAGTTTAGGAGGGAGCATCTGCTTTATGATTGCACTGTATTTTTTTGTCAGAGCTACTGGTCATGCAAAACCCGGAAGCGTACGGGGTCGTGACAATTAATAGAATTGATGAGTTGAGAATATCGTCTCACAAAGAATAAATTCAATTCAAGTTTACTAACTTTTTATGAGATTCGAATTATGTAAATAAAAGGGAGTTTGATTTTATTTTATATTTTATTAATCTAAGAAAGGTGCAAAAATGTGATTTTTATCAATTTATGGATGGTTCTCAAATCCGCATGTTACTATCTATTTCAATTCTTGATTNAACTTTTTATGGGATTCGAATTGTATAAACAAAAGAGAGTTTGATTTTATTTTATGTTTAATTAATCTAAAAAAGCTGTACAAATGTGTTTATCATTGTATTTTGATCTCGAATTCGCATATTGTTATCTATTTCAATTGACAATCGATAAAATTATGATATATAATTTTCTTTTCCAAAACAAATTAAATATATCTTAACCATGACCCGAATCTATTCCTAGCCCAAATTTGAATTATTAGAATGTATTAAAATTTAGATTATCTATATGATTGCACACGTGACAAATGTTATTCCTAACACACATTGCACATATTAATTTTACCGCGTTCTAAATTTATTGTGAGTCTCCCAACACTACAACAAGCAACTAATTATCTAATTGGTGGTCAATCAATTAAATAATGCAATGGGTATGCAAAATTAATCAAGAAACGCAAGAAATAAGTTAAATTACTAGTATTGAATTAAAACAAATAAACAATAAGGTTCGTCTTCATCCAATAAAAAAGTGGATATAGCCTAGCATTCTAATATATAAATTACAAGAAAAATAAAAGAAAATATCACCCGGATCATGAAATAATTCAAAGATGTTGATCTTCAAGCCCGATGTTGGATTTTTCAAAATCTTGATGTAGTTGACTTCAATTCCTTACTTAAGCTTGATCTCCTCTATCAAAATATTGTAATTGATCTCTTGTTCTTGATGAATTTGATGATAATATTTTGTATGAAGAGGCAAGAGAGGTTTTTCAATGTGTAGCCCAAGATCCCTATTTATGAGAGTTAAAAAATAGGTCAAAATCGCATCCAATTTAGGTTCCAAAAGAATTTGAATCACGAAAGGAAACTGTTGATTTATCTATGAAAATGGCCCACATTCGTGAACCAACATAACTACCGTGCATGCGTTGTAGCCAAATGGCTCTCGGGTTGGAGAAAATAAGTTACCGCGTGCGTAGATTTGCTTCGGTTCGTCCCTGAGCAACTTTCGATATTTTGGCCAAACTTTCTCTACAGATATCCGATTGAGGTAATTCAAAATGTATTGAAAATGTAATTCTAAGGAATATGATACTTCTGGTAATACAATTTTTCCATTTCGAATGTTCAATATCCAAAAAATGTTTTTTACTTGAGGCTAAAAATTGGAAGCATAACTTATTCGGCTAGAAATTGATTTGTGATCATACTTCCATTATATTTCACTCCTTTGAACTCTAATTGCGTGCAATTGATCCTATATAATCTTCAATCATTGTTTTATGCTCCGAATTAACTATTGGATGGTTACACTTTGATCCCCAAATTTTGAATTTCCTTCGTTTTCTCACGTTTTTCGTTCATTTCTTCCAAATCCTCCAATTTGTATTAATTTCAAACTAACAAACATAATTAACATAATTTTTTCTATAACTCATCCAAATTACTAAAAAGATACTCTAATTTAATTCCATAGATAAGTGTACAAAATACACTTATCAACACACAATCTTTAGGAGTTATTGATGTACTGTTGTAATAATGAATGTCAGGATTGTCAAGCTAATGTATAGGGTCAATGACTCATTGTCAATATTAAATGTATAGCAGACAGAGTGATGTGAGGTTTCAGCTTGGGAGATTAGGCCATGTGGTTCTGAACTAACGGCTACCACGTCGACCAGAACTTTATAAATAAGCAACTCTTATAACATTTGTAGCTAATGCAACCCTTTACACTTGAAACCACACTCAATCTTCTCTCTTGCTTATTCCATATTTATTTTCTTGAGTTTAGATTACTTCTACTTTAATTAAGTTGTTTATTATTGTTTGTTTATATGCAATCATTTTTTTATCATATTGTCTATACTCGAATATTTTTGTCTCTCATAGAGCATCTCTCACATCCATAAACACCAATCTTCTCCACTTGGAACCCAGTCACAATGTGTTGTAATTTGCTTGAGTGAACGCGAGTGGGCCTGGCATCTGTTGCCCACATGACCATTATAATCAAATCCCAATGTTCCCTGTTGATGAAGAGCACATTTTCTTCATAATAGACATAGGTCTTTATTGCTATAAAGTGATGTCTTTCGTGTTGAAAAACACCAGAGCCACCTATCAGAGACTTTTTAATAAGATGTTCGTAGATCTCATTGGAAAGACAATTGAGGTATCTGTAGATGACATGCCGATAAAAAGTCTAAAAAAAGGACCATGGAGAGTACCTTAGAGAGACTTTTCGAATACTGCAAAGATACAGAATGAGGTTGAACCCCATTAAGTGAACATTTGGAGTTGCCTAAGGGAATGTTCTTAGGTAACATGGTTAATTAGAGGGGTATAGAGGTTAATCCTGAAAATATTAAGGCCTTGGTCGAAATAAGGTCGGAATGGAAGCCTAAAGAAGTATAGAGCCTTAGCAGACAAGTAGCAGTCTTGAGCCGCTTCATCTCAAAGGCAACAGATAAATGCCTTCCTTTCTTCAAGTTCTTAAAGGGAGGAAAGAAGTTTCAATGGACGGAGGAGTGTGAGTTAGCCTTACAAGGGCTAAAAAAGCACTTAGGACAGGCTTCCATCTTTTCCAAACCTAAGACTGATGAGCCTTTACAATTGTACCTGGTAGTTACCATAGACACTATCAGTTCAGTACTTATGAGGAAGAAAGGTGATTACTAATTGCCCATTTATTATGTTAGTAAAGCACTTTTGGCAGCAGAGACCCGTTATCCAGACATGGAGAAGCTGTATCTCTCCTTGGTGATAGCTTCCCAAAAATTGAGGTCGTATTTTCAGGCCCACACCATATATGTGCTAACTAACTTCCTACTCAAGCTAGTGCTTCAAAAAATGCCTCAGGAAGGATAATGAAATGGGTTGTAGAACTCGGTAATTTCGATATTGTGCTCAAGCCAAGGGCTGCCATTAAAGGCCAAGCCTGGAAGATTTCATAGTAGAGTTTGCCCATATTCTAAAAATGGAAGAGGAGATTGAACCTGTCGAACCTCCCTCCTAGAACATGTTTGTCGATGGTTCCTTTGGGGACAATGGATTAAGGGCGAGGATAGTTCTAGTTAGCCCAAAATGGCATAAGCTTAATTTTACTGTGAAATTTGGACTTAAGGATACCAACAATGTTGCAGAATCTGGCCTCAGATTGGCTAGGAAAATACAAGTGAAAAGGCTAACTATCGATAGTGATTCCTAGTTGGTAGTACGTCTAGTTAATGGCAGTTTTTCAACTAGGGATAAGAGTATGGTCGCATATTTGAAATTGGTAATGGAACTTGTCCTAGCCTTTGAAATGTTCAAGTTCCTGATATTCATTATTACAAACATTACATCAATCACTCCTAAAGATTGCTTTCAGATCCTCTAAAAGGCAGGAAGGGCTTCAACAAGTGGCTAAAACAATCCTTTACGCTTGAAATCACCCTCAATCTTCTCTCTTACTTATTCCATATTTATTTGCTTGAGTTTAGATTACTTCTATTTTGGTTGAGTTGTTTATGATTGTTTGTTTATGTGCAGTTTATCTTTGATTATATTGTCGTTGCTCGAGCATTTTTGTCTAATGTCATACAGCATCTCTCATGTCCATAAATATCAACCTTCTCTGTCGAATCTCCGGTCAAAATGTGTTGGAATTTGCTCGCGTGGAGGCGAGTGGACTCCTCATCTATTGCCCATGTGACCATTACAAAAAATAGGATCAACATGAAACATTGAATATGGTTAGCTTATTGGAAAAATAGTAAAACTAGACAATAATTTTTTTTTCCTTTTTCATAAAACTTGGCCCAAGATCTTTACTAAGTAACTATGTTCGTGCAGGGATAGATCCCAAATTTTCAATGGGGAGGACTCAAACTTAAGAAAGTCTATATAATAAAAAAAAGTCGTTGAAGATTGATTTTTGATTAATTTATCATTGAGTTTACTTTCACTAGATTGATCATTCTTTTTAAAGAATGAAATGATGTAGTTACTCTATTCAATGAAGATTGACTTTTCATTTGTAAATGCTAAAAACTGTAAAAAGGAAAAAACAAGGGAAAAAGCAACAATTATCCAATAATAAAACTAAGGTAATAATAATTCAAAATAAGCCGACAAGGCTAACCAATTGAAAATTCACATGTCAGTAATGCAACAAGCTAATAACTTCATTTGAATAATTTTTTTATCAATAGAAAATTAGACATTAACAAATAAGTACCTGCTAAATGAGCCACATTGGTAAAAGAGAATAGCCCTCAACCTTAGAGGTACGAGGCGCTAAGGGAAGAAGTGGAGAACCTAATAACCAATAGCTTCATTAGAAAGGCCACGTATCGGATGTGGATTTCCAATCCGATCCTTGTGAAGAAATACAAAGCAAGTGGAGGGTCCGTATAGATTTCTCCAACCTCAACCTAGCATGCCCAAAGAAAAGCTTACACTCCAAAGGCTAGATCAACTCATGAATTCTACCATGATGCATGAGTTATTAAGCTTCATAGACACCTATTCTAGTTACAATCAGATTCTCATGTATTTCGCAGATGAGGAGAACACCTCATTCATCAACGATAGAGGCCTCTATTGTTACAAGATAATGTCATTCAGGTTATAAAAAAATGCCAGAGCCACTTATCAGAGGCTTGGCAATAAAATGTTCATCGACCTCATTGGGAAAACTATGAAGGTGTATGTAGATGACATGTCAGTGAAGAGCCTGAAAAACAAAGGACCCGTTAAGCACCTAGATGCTATTTTTCAAAATTCTAAGGAGGAATATGATGAGATTAAACCCCCTTAAGTATGCATTTGGTGTCGCCTTTGAAAAGTTACATGATCAAATCAAGAGTTATTGATATTATCCCTACAAAATTAAAGAGGTATTGATACTTCTTTAATGCTACCGATAAATGCCTTCACTTCTTCAAAATTTCTAAAGGAGGGAAGATGTTCCAATGGATAGAAGAATGCGAAGAGGCAGGCCTCACTCCTCTTCAAACCCAAGGCAGATGAGCTCCAAATATTTTATTTGGTTCTACCTAAAGAGGCCATTAGTTCAGAGGGTAGCCCTCTATCCAAACATGGAGAAGCTTGTGGTCGCCTTCCACACAACCGGAGAAGGCCACAATGACTAACTATTTGTCAAGTGTATAGGAAATGAACTTACGTGAATGCAAGTGGGTTTGAGATCTGTTGACCACGTCGGAGGTACATTTTTCAAGATCAACTACCTTTAAGTACGAATTCACCATTCTGAAACCCTAATGCTGGGCAAATACTTGATAATTTAATCAAAGAATCACCATTTACCCCTAATTCCTTTGTAACCCAAATGTCAAAAAATTCGTCAACTTGTTTTAGATGATACACAATCAATGCAGTGGATTATTTGTATAGAGAAATAGCCCTTGTAGTCCTAAGTTGTCCCCCAAAACCTCAATATCACATGGTAATGGTGTCTTTTGGAAAATTTCTTTACCCATGTCAAACGAAAGAATAACCTCAACACTGTTATCTTGTGCCAACCTACAAAATGTTTCATTTTTGTATGCCATACTCCAAAAATTATAGTACATAATGTTTGCCAGTACAATATCTTTATATATTTTCCATTAACCCGTTCTTAACGAGTATATCTCGACTTGATAAACATGGCCACGATCATTAGACATGCAAAATAAGACTTGCATTACCTTGAAATCATTAGTATTCAGATCAAAACCTACTCCAATGTGACCACCTCGTATTCCAACATCTGGATGACTATGTATCTAGGATCGAGGTAATATCTTAAAATCTCGAATGGCAGATGTTGGTAATGTATTTAAGTGGTTAAATACCTATTTAACGAGTAAAATATTGACAAA
>CAIGRP010010384.1:0-15111 GCA_903798385.1 Fraxinus cuspidata | reverse complement strand
TAAACAATATGACAGTTCCTGTTACTGTTTTGCATATAACTCCGATGTCGGCTTTTCGAAGTGATGCTCATGTGGGTACTTGGAGTGACAGGCCATCTTTATCTGATTGTAGCCACTGGTGTCTACCCGGAGTACCTGATATATGGAACGAGATAGTCATTTCATATCTGCTTGGTAGCAATGAACCTGCTTCTACGAGTGCAAGCACAGGGTACGTTGAATTGCCCCTTTTCCTTCTTTCTTAGGCAGTTTGAAGTAGTGTTTTATCGCTATGCTAATTATTGTTTGGTCACATCGTGATTACATCGTCTAATTGTATAACTACGTATAGAAGTTCCACTGACCAACTCAATTGCAACTGAGTATGATTTCAGTCTGAACTTTTATCTCACCTCCACTGAAAGAATACACAACTATTGAGCAAGTTTAGATCCACCTTATCTTTTTGTGCTCTTAATAGTTTGGATGACAATAGTGTGATATATATTGATTTTGTAAATGATTTAATGGATCTGAAACTTACTTTCTTGAAGAGCTACTGTAATTATTAGTGCGGAAGACTAAATTCAGGACATATTCTTTAAAATTCATTTTTACCAAACTCATTTTCGACCACACGTTTTCTCAATAAAATAATTTTGCACGTGTACCTATAACTTATACCTACTTTTTAATAACACATTCTTCAAAAATCACTTTCCACAAAATGTATTTTAAAAAAATCTACATCAAACAGACCTTTAATAAATAAATGATTTTCCAGTCACTTTAAGCTTTGAAATGAATTGGTTCACAAAAATGAGAAGTCATATTCAAGTATCGCTACCCACTATTTATGAAAATTGAAAATTGTACATGTGCAGGTCTTTGATGAGAAATGAATTTGGCTTGCACCTGAGATGTCATGTCGAAGACTGAATTTAAATAAATATATATGTCGCCTCTCTAAATGCTTAAACTTTAAGATGAGCATATTCAAAATAGCGAGAACTGTGCCACTGCTTCATTATCTGATTGTCTGTTGCACCTTAAATTTTATCAGAGTTCCCAATCGTATACTTCACATTTTATCCTGGGCATTCTCAACTATTACTTGAGGGATCATACTTATACTAGGTCTTTTAAGCATTTGGAATCATGATGTTTAGAGATGGCTTCCTATCGTTTTCTTCTGGGAACATCAAACTCCGATCCTTGAAAATAATGTAAAATGATAAATGAAATAAACTAGAGAAAGGAATCATAATCATTTGAGCTGGAGGAGTAATCCTTTAATTTTTGTTTTAGATCTGAAAGAACTAATAGCTGAAGCATCGATTGTGTTCTTTTATGCAGATTCAAGAATGTATGATCTCTAGCTCACGATCCAGCCAAGGTGTCATCCCAGTTAAAGACCAAAGAACTTTGCAGTTGTCAAAATAGCAGCAAATTTTCTACAGAGATGTATAGTAAAGACGAGCGGAAGAACTTGTTACGAAACTGATTTTGTTTGTTCATTTTTCGATTCTTTTGTCCAACAAAAAGGGAAATGTATCAATTGTTTTTTTGTCTCCTGATCAGAATTTTTTTTTTTTAATATATATATATATACACTGGTTGTAATACTAACTACAACAGCAACTGTTAAGAAATGTGAAAACCTTATTGTTATTTCTTACAAGTTTTTGCAAGTACCAACTCTTTGGTAAACTATCTGTCCATTTCTGCTTGCCATTTTCATTAGTTTCTTTTCATAATGATATAATTTCAGGATACTAAGGCCAAAAATTTAATTCTCTGCTTAAAAGGACCTTTTTTTATAGGTCCAAAACTCCAATTTAACCTCGTTAAAAATGGTCACCGTCTGTTTCAATTATTTTTCTCATGAAGAAGTGATCAACTGCATCATTTGTCGAGTTGGTTAAGCTAATACTAACTCAACTTGACAATACAATTTTGCTGTTTTCCACTCAAATTTTGGTGTAGTTGGACGAGGTACGTACGTGAACATTGTCAAGTTACCAAACATTGACGAGGAAGTTGCAGAGTTATTACGATATGGTAGCTGGCATTTCTTGCAATATCCTTAATAAGCATTTTAAAGAATAAATTAATAGCACGACCATGGTTGTGGACATTTCCACAACCACTGTTATACAGTTGCGACCTCGATTCATGCCATGGCTATCTTATTCATGATTAGTATCGCGATTGTTGGAAGCAAGAAGAGCATTAGTGGACTGATCTTAAGAGGTACGGTGATATTACTTATAATCGTTTTTCACGATTGATAAACATGCTTTAGATTTTTTCAAAAGAGGATACGGTGGACATAGTATAGTGCATCAACAATCACGTCATAATCAAGATCAGTTGAATAAGAGAGTTCATCTGTGAGTATGCAACTACGATCCATATATTTTGTAATGGACTATGAATATTTGCAAATACTAGCCCATGTTTGGCCAACGTTAAATTAAAATTCATATTTCTATCTCTTCTTGTCAACCACACATTCTTTAATAAAATAATATTATACATAAATATAAAAACTTTTCCTTGTTTTTCAACCACACGTTTTTCAAAAAATTACTATTCTCCTCGTTAAAANACCACACGTTTTTCAAAAAATTACTATTCTCCTCGTTAAAACGTGAAATAATGAAGCCAAAACAAGGGCTCAAAAAGGTAATGCTTTATCTGGTAATATCAAGCATTAATTTGAGAGGTAATTTGGATACATACATGTAGTTTGTTGCTTCTTATGGTGAAGTGAAAGTAAATTACTTCATTCTTCGATGCTCTGGCGATGATAACTAGTGTGGCCTTTTCACCTCACAAAATTGTACTGCCAGAACAAACTTCGTCGTGCCAGAAATTTTTGATTGTACGTTTCTCTTTCATAACTATACTTACTTTATCTGGATACAGAATTTCATTCTGGCACATTCACATTTGGCATTTACCTTTTTTTTATTATAATTATATTCTTTTGCTCCCCTCCATATTTTTAATGTCTCTTCCTCACAGAGACTGGTCTCTGCTTTTTTTCTTTTCTTTTTTTTTCTTATCAACTTATCAAGAAAACCCTAACCCTAAAATGCCCTTATTTCTAATCAAGGATGATGTTAAATGTGTGATTTTTTCAGCTGATGCTACTGTTTATGCCTTAATTACACCTTGATTCGACGCCGCCGCTATAAATTGTTGTAAGTCTGTAACAACTCCTTTTTTCTCCCTCTCTCTGTGTACAATAAATATGACGCATTTTATAATATGGATTAGTCCCCGTGCCGTTATATGTGTGCGCGTGAGTGCATTTGTTGTGTGCATGATTTTTTTTTTCACTTTCCTGTACTAATATATGATTCTAAGAAATGAAGCTGTGGGTTTGGTTTGTGTTGGATTAGATTGGAGTCTATCGGATTATAGTTCGAAATGGAACAAGAATTAGAACTGATAGTCGAACTGGTAGTTTTATTTTAATGTTATATTAGTAATGCGTCAGTAAATGTCATTTATTTCTTTGTAATTTGTTCGCGTGCTTTCATGGAGAATGGTTCAATTTGAGTTAAAGTCAGGGCCATAAGCATTCAAGTTTCCCTGCTTCTCTAAAACCCGGTTTCTTTGAAATGTTGGAGAGCTGCATTAATAAGTTGTGAGTAGGACACAATTATAATGGAAGTAAACACATGGTCAAAGTTAGAAAAAGGCGAAATAGACAGTAGCATGATCATAGACAAATTTTTGATAAGAAAAGATCGAAGTTGGTAGGACATCTTCAGTCACCTCGGGGATGAAGGTGCTGATTAATATTTATCATTTCCCAAGTTGGGGGAGGCTTGGGTGACTTGTAAGATTTGTTGCACACACACCTGGGTGACATACCTGCGTCCGACAAGTATCGTATTGGACACTCTACCATGATAATTACAATATTGCACATTTTTAACTCAAAGTTACTGATAGATAACAACTAGGTACTCATATTAAAAGATTTCAATGAGAAAATTAATAGCAATTATAAAATTAAATCTATATTATATAAATAAAAAAATTTAGAAAATTTAATCAATGTGTTGGCGATGTATCATATCTATACTTTTTTGAAAAGCACGTGTCCACGTGTCCGATATGTGTCATGTCGTGTCGAACACATGTATCCATATCAGTGCATCATAGTCTTTATGTTACTGCTAGAAACTAGCAAGAATCATTAATATTAATTAATTTTTTTTTTATGTTTTAATAATGTTGAAGAAGATTGGATCGGCAATTTGGATGTAATAATTAAACAGGATTGACAGTTCCAATACAAAGTCTCAACCAGAAGTGGGACTTGTGTGGTAAAGTCAGATAGGAATGCTCTTAAATTCAATTTTTAGTTTCTTTGCTTATATGAACTTTTTCATTCCTGCTGTTCTTGCCAAACTCATTTTGTGTAGCAAGTTGGTCGTTGGACGTCAAATTTGTTACTGTGTGCTACTGTGCTTTACATGAATTAGTTCAATGTTTTCATGTTATTCCTGTGGTTTTTTCTTGCAGCTACTTGCACTTCTAAAAGCCTACTGTATTGCGCAGAAGACGTGGCAAGAGCCAGAGTATGCAAAAGTAATTTGCATGATTTATGGTTGAATTGTATATATCAGAGTTTTACACATGTTTGTCATTTGCAGCATCCACCAGCTAGTGCCTGTCTTCTTAGCATGTTCATAATTCATTTTTCTTTGTTACTTCCTCTTTTGTGGAAATTGATATTGGATGCAAAGTGCAATGGTTAAACTATTTATTTCCATTCCTCTTTGAGAATTTAGAAGCTTCCCAGGTGCTGATAATTTAAAATGGAGCCTACCTTGAGAAACCTAAATAGAGAAATTGGCTCACTTCTTGTTCAGTAGGTCTTTTGGGGAAATTATGATTTAGCGTATCAGGACTTTACAGTTTGAATCAGTTATTGTCCTAGTTAAGCCTATTATCAATTAGATTTCTACTAATATAGCTACAGACTCAGTCCATTAGTACGTCTTTCTGCCTATCCCAAATAAGATAAAAGATGTGTAACTGCTGCTTCAAACATACATTTAACTTGTAGATAGTCGACGTCGATCTGGTGTTCTCTTTGCACCCCTCTCTGATTAGCATATCTCTGTTCCTTGTGAACTGATAAAGGAGAGTTAGGAAAAAATTTCACTATTGGGTTATTCCATTTTTCACTCATGAAGGTCCTTTCATTGTTACACCTGTGGTACTTCTGACATTGGAGCAAGCAAAGCTTTTGCCTAATATATTTTTACCTAGTAAGGAATTTGTGTTGAACTTTGGATATAGGGCTTACTTGGATGCACCAGAAGATTCCCATCCATTTGTTCAATAGCTTATGAAATGAAGCGAAGGAATAATGAGGTACCTAGGAAATCCAGAGGTTTGCAGGGTGAGGGCCCAAACTGGGTCCTTATCGCAGGCGGTGCTCTGTTGAGTACATTATCAGTTCGCCTGGGTTATAAGCTGAAGCAGGTCCTTGACGCCAAACAACCTGAAACTAGTAGCAACCTTTTAAAAGGTATTATAATGCAATATATTTGTGTTGTCACAAAAAAAAATGATTTCATTAGATCTTTTAGGGGATGTAGCACTAGATCGAACTGAGTGGCGAAAAAGGATTCATGTAGCCGACTCTTAGTTTATGGGGAAGAAAGCTTAAATTGTTCATTTTGTATGTAAATTTGTTATATGCTTACAAATTTGTTTATAATGTAGGAAATGGAAAATCTACTGACGAGAAGAAGTCAAGGAACAGCCATTTGCATTCAAATTCTTATTGTTTTCCTCGAGATGGGAATGGGTGCCACAATTGTTATTCAGGTTCAAACTTTCAGTCCTGATCCTATCCTTGGTTTGTTCAGAGAGTTAAATTAGTTTCTAATGAAACTCGTACATTTTACTGATTTTTCTAGAAGATGTAATGAGATATTTCACGTGAGAGTGGATAAAAGTTGGTTCTCGCTTATTAAAAAGTATGCATATGTTCACACTCTAATTCTTTATGTGATTTCATGGAACAGGATCTCGAAACGCGGAGGAAATCAAACAACAGTGCAATGGCCAAATAGTTACTGACCCTGAAATAGCACTTCCTTTGGTCGCTGTGCCTGCTTCTGAGTTTAGCAAAGAGAATGGTGCGATCTGGGCATCTTCTCCTGATCGTCTTGAGCTGCTTCAGAAGCCATTCCACCGGTCAAACAGCTCTGACTCGCCATGTGTCTCAGAATCTGGTTCTGATATTTTCAGCAAGCGAGAAGTGATACAGAAGTTGAGATGGCAGTTAAAGAAAAGAGATGACATGATATTGGAAATGCAGGATCAAATTACTGAACTTCAGAACTCTCTTAATGCTCAGCTTTCGCACTCTTCCAATCTCCAATCGCAGCTGGATGCTGCTAACAGGGACATATTCGATTCAGAGAGGGAAATACAGAGATTAAGAAAGGCAATTGCTGATCATTGCATGGAGCATGTGAATTCTAGTGACAATTACCCTACGGTTCCTGCGTGGCCTACTGGAGACAGGAATGGCCATTCAAATGTGTATCTTAAAGTTGAAAGTAATCTGGAGTCCTCGGAAAAAGGGAGAGGAGATGAAGGAAAAGCTGAGATGCTGAGATGGGAAGTGATGAGTTAAAGGAAATGATAGAGGGAAAAGAATACTTGTTGCAGAGCTACAAGGAGCAAAAGGCTGAGCTATCAGAAAAGATCGAAGAGTTGCAGCAGAGATTGGATTCTCAACTTCCACATTTTTTGTAGACAGTATTGGCTTCTTGTGCATTCTTGTGTTTCTCTGCTTTCTTATCTTATCTGTAAGTTCCCAATTTCGGAGTAGCTCATCTCTTGTTCCTTTCATTGAATTTTTTTATTTTCTGCATCTTTTTGTGCATACATGAAAATAGAGTAGGAATAAGATGTTCAGCAACCTTTTAGAGGTCAAAGCAACCCGGGGGGGACGATGTTTTGTACTTCGAACACATTCAGTTTTCAACTTGCAATTCTAAATGTATATGTGTAAAAGGGGTTGCACTCTTGCTGTTTCCAATGATTTCAGCATAATGAGCAATGTTCAAGATACAAGAAACTATGTATAGTATGAAAAACTAACCTTGTTTCTTGATATTGGATTTTGGTATCAAAGTACAGTGCATTTAATTTTAAAGTTTACAATCTGCAAAAGGTTTGTATGAACTATATTTTTGGCTTTTTGCACGTCACTAATGGGTGGCCATATTACCTTTGAATTTTTGAGTTCTGCAAGGTGATCTCCATTTCTTGGATAACCTATTATTTTTCTATGTTCATTTTCGACTACCCATTCAATCTTCAGTGCTTCCGTAGTCCTTAGATATGTGTTTTATATTTATAATGTTTGCTCTAGTAGATCGAGTAATAAACTGAATAGAGTGTGAAAAAGGATATATGTAGCTCATTTTCGCTCGAGTTTGATGTTGCACAAGTTCAATATTGCTGTATGAAATCTTGAACTGAATTATGCAGTGCATCACTTGAAGAGGCATACTTATCAGCACATTCCTTGATGATTTTCTTCATTAATGTGTTATTTGTGGCGTTCAGCATTTGGGAAGAAAGGTAAGAATTGGCGGCTGTGGCATTGGCCATTCCAATTCTAATCATAACAAGGGCTAAGTCCCTGGTGTCTGCTTTTGGACTGGTGGAATCAGATTTCAGGGAAGATAAACAAAGTTCATAGTATTTTGTGCTTTTGCAAGTCTTTTGGATCAAATCCGAGTTTCCATCATCAGAAACTGTTGGATGTGATGAAATCAGGAGAAAAAAGAGCAACAAAAACCCCATTGCACTGTGATTTTAGTGGGAGAGAGAGTTTACTATGATGCACTGTAAATTGGGTTTATGATGTTTTCTTGAATTGAATGCAAGAGTTTGCTTGGAAAAGGTTATATTGACTAATATTCTTTGGAAGCTGGCCAGGAACCAAAATATGTCACGGATCACATCTTAAAAAGGACAGACCCTCTTGGAATGTGTTTTTATTTCAGGTCTGCAGATTTCTTTTCGAATAATGCTATTTATCATTATGATGATGGAATATCGGTCTAGACCAAGAACCACGGTTTCTTGACATATATTTTCTAGGGTTAACAATCGTTTTCTTCATACCTAAACAGAGTTTCAATCATATGAGTGAGCACCCTTGGTAGGAAACCGGAAGAGGGAACAATAGATCAAAATTAATGCGGTACATTGTAGTTTCAAAGTAAAGTTTAGATTTTTCAGTAGATCTAGTTTTAGTAAGCGCTCTTAGCTTTTTATGGGTTTTTTACCGTTGTATTTCTGGGGCCTCAGAACTTGCTGGTATTAGACAAGGTGATCCGGGAATTTTTATTGGTATGCAATGTATATGGGTAAGATTTGCTTTCTTGTCCATCTTCATCACAAGTATGCAATGTATGGGTAAGAAAATGAAGTAACAATTTGTTCATATTTGGATTCAGACAAGACAAGCCAAAGCTTGTTGCCACGTGAACTACAAAAGTGATATTTCAATATCAACTTGCATCGACGCTCTTCAATTCTAGAAAAACTTAAACTCATCGTTCAATCCGTTTCACTTGCGATTTATTGGGAAAACCTAAATAGATTGCTTTCATATGGACTTTTATAAAGGCATTAGTAACATGGTGATTGAACTGAATTTATTGCAGTACTAGTAAATAATCTATTTGATTTCAAAAAATAATGTTTCAATACTAGTAACGCAACACATTCTTTTAAGAATGCATCTAGTGCAATTTTTCTTTTTCAAGTTTTTCTACGATATCAACATATTTTCTTTCTTTTGTGAGGCATTATTCTAATTCTCATGTTTTGGGAAAGCATCCAGTCTGTGTCTCTTTAAATGATAGGTCATCTTAAATGGGACTTGTGTCCTTAAATTTAAGATGATCTAGTTGTAACTATACAGTGAACTAAGTCCACATGGATTACCACGTAAGCAAATATTAGTTTTAACGACCATTGCACAAATAGAGTGGTTTAATTGTTAAAATGAAATTAAGTGACAAATGATTGTTGCTAATTGAAGCTCTCTCGAGTCCTGGGATTCTGCTAATGAGTAAGGTCCTTCATCGATAATCTGCTTCACGGCACATTCGTTGCCAAACTTTTGAATGACCCCTTCGGGTTTCAGGCCCGGGGAGGTTGTACTTTGCAGGGCCGTATGGACACAGTTTGCTCGATGTGGATGAGTCCCAATCGCTTGCCTTCAGGTCAGCATTGATAAGGTTAGTCATTTTAGATTTTACAGGAACATAAACTAGTACTCCTTAACTTATCATAGTAAAATCGATTTATGTATACAGGGTTATGTTGGAATAAAACCAGGATGGACAAGAGTGAGCTTTCCTTATCACATGTCCAAGGAAGAATTTTGAGTTCATTCTTGCAGCAATTGAATTCCTAGCCATTTATGGGCAGCGATTCCTCCCTTTATAACATTTCAATTGGAGAACTTGTGCATGGAATTTTAGCAAAAATGCACTCAGAAAAAGTTTTCTTGTAGAAGAAAATAATTTCAATCCTAATGGCTCATCTCTAGCCGCTATGATCTAAACCAGATGGAATTTGATGTTAATCAAGATGGTTTTATTATCAGCAGATATGCAAATATTTAGAGAGCAAAATGCATTGCAACCCTTTTTTCCAAATTCTCACCACAAGAAGATATTGACATTGTTCTTGTGCCCTTAAGAGTTTAAAACTTAAAATTATAATATAATTGATTAGGATAATGAGGACTCAAATCGGAAAGAATAGTTTTTTTAATTTATTTTTTTCATTAACTAATTATTTTATAGTTATCCATGTTCCTACAATCATCGTTGTAATGTTTTGCGATATCAACACACTTTTTGCCGACCTAAGAAACTCTTGATCTATAATAAAATAGTATCATTGACCTCCGAATCTGAGCGATTCAATTGTCAATACATCTCTTACCACATTCATGTCCAGTGTCAAGGTATATTTTACATACATACTTTGACACTCATAGGAATGTAAAGATGCCATAGAGTGGTTTGGCTATGGTTTGCACTCCTTCGATCAAGTAAGATACCGAAAAGATTAAGCGTGTGAGGAATAAATACATGGATATTTTTGCTAGACTTTATCGTAAAGCATATCCTTCGTGAGTACGAGTTTGGAGTATTTATAGGGAATTTGAGTTAAGGTAATTCTGACCTTCTGGACACTTGTCGGTTGATCTATCAATCTTGTCAGTCTTATATTTGATTTTGCACCCGTTGTAATCATTATTACTCCCCTCTCCCTCTCTCTAAAATATATATACGTTCACAAGCACAAATGAGCAGTCAACTCTATGAATATTTTGTGTATGATCTACATTGTTGTGAGCCGAAGAAGTTTGATTTTGAAGGTTGAGATGGTAGCGGTGGCGGTTGTGGATTTGAGGTAAAGGTCGTGATGGGTTGTTGATTTGAGGTGGTGACTGGTGACAATGATTTGGGTGATGCTGACTGTGGTGGAGTAGAATAAAAAGTGGTCATTATGACCAGGTAATTTGGTAATTTGTAATCAATAAATAATTTTTTACCTATAAAATCGAGTAATTTGCAACTAAATTTGTAATTGTAACCTACAAAGTACGTTTTTATGACTGTAACGTCATATGATTTGTGATTAGTATGTGATTGTGATCGTATATTATGTGTTATTGTGACATGGCCTATTTAATAGAATTATAGACCACAAAAATTTATCTAAAGTCACAAAATGTGACAATCTATTTTTTTTAAAAAAAAAATCCACGATTTTTAAACTTGAGAGAACGTTTGTAAGAGAGAGAAAGTGGAAGATGATAGAAACAATTCTTTTTAATAACTAAATGATGTAAGATAGGGAAATGTGGAGGTGAGAAAAATAATTATATTTAGCCCCTATTTGACATCCATTATTCCGAAAAAACAAAGTTTAAAATATTAATTTTTAGAAGAATATATGGTTAAAAGTAGAAAAAAGTTTTGAATTGAAGTGCAAAATATTTTATTGTGTGAATGTATAAGTACGTACACAAAAAGTTTTCAAATAATGTTTGACAAACAGAGGCTTAATAACTAAGCCATTGTTTGGGCTCCATTATTTTAAAAAATTGTTTTTTCTCTTTTTTATTTTTAATTGTACATTTTTCAATAAAATAATATTACACGTAAATAAAAAATCTTATTTTTTAACCACACATTCTCAAAAAAACCATTATTCCAAAATACGTTTTCTCCCAAAATTATATTAAAATAGAGCCCAAAAAAGGGCTAATTGATACTCTCTATCCCATAAGACTATTTTTTATATCATTATAAGATAGAATATTAATGATATTGTAATCTATTATCCCTCATAAAAATTGAATTGTTCAACCTCATTATTTCACATAAGTTACCACATCACCGATATCTGTAATCATAATTATAAATAACATTATTCATCCGATAAAGATACACGATCATTCATTTTCCGTCTATCCCAAGTTTTAGACTACTTTCTTTGGTGAGAATTTAATTTGTTTCTCCATTTCCTAATTCGCCTTTATTTAGTCTATGTTTGGTGTAGATTAAAATCAGATTTTTAGTAGATATTAATAAAATTTGATGAAATGTGTGGTTAAAAGTTGTAAATTCTATAAAATGTGTAGTTAAAATTAATTGTTGACTTTGACTTAAATTAAAATCTAAATTTTAATTCAAACCAAATAGAGGCTTAATGTGTCTCGTTATAAACTAATATGAGCTACTCATATTTAAATCACTATTTAATGAATGGCGATATTATAAAAATGAAAGAAAAAAATTTATATTTTCAATTATGTTAACTATATTTTCTTAATTTGTATAAAAATGGAAGTAAACATATCTTTGTGCAACTGATGGAGTATATATATTAGGATATGATATGTTGATGAAAATATCATAAATTTATACTAATTTTCCTAAATTTCATTCAACAACAGTATCTCAAAAATATATGATATATTAATTTGATCTATCATCTGATTTTTGAAATATATTTATTTTTAAATTTGTTAAATAGGAAATTGCGTACTTAAAGTATGACATTTATGAATTTTCTTTCTGAACCCATGCTCTGCACTCACAATCCATGATAACCGAGCAATATACATGGCAGAAAAGATTAGCCTCTATTTTTTTTTTTAATCTTTTTTACAATCATACATTCTCTAATAAAATAATATTACATCTTTTTTTAACCACACATCATTCAAAAAATCACTATTGTAAACTACATTTTTTCTCTCTAAAACTAATTATAATTGAGCTAAAAAGGGGCCTAAACACAAAGAAATCCGAAAATTGAATCCATAGTTACCGCCTCCGTCGTCGTTATTTTTTCCTCAATAAATTAACATTGTGTTTGGTGGGGATTATAATTAGATTTTTAGTGGATTATGATAAAAAATTTTGAAATGTGTGGTTGAAAAGATGTGGGACCATGAAAAATGTAGTTAATATTGATTGTTTGACTTTGATTTAGATTAAAATTTGATTTTAATCCGGCCCAAACATGTTGTAAGGGTATTAGATGGTTTATGTCAAAATATTCTATCTATGTGCTTTAAAATAAGGGGAAAATATTTTGTGACATTTTTATATTTATTATTTTTTAAAATTATGCAATCTGAGTAGACTTTTTTTTTTTTTTGATATAAACTGTATATCGGAGATGAGATGTTCTAATTAATTAAAGATTGATGATAAGATTTCGAACAAGAAAAATTTGGACGTAAATGCTGTAATTCGCAAAGATTGAGATCAGAAAATGCAATTAAAATATGATACCACAAGTGAAAATTATGGTGCGAATATACCTAGCATCAATTTAACAACATAATCTATCAAATATATTTTATGAAACTCATAAGTACTATTCACTTTTTCACTACACATTTATATATTATAATTTAAATCATTAATAATTACTTCACGGGCTTCATTCATATTATTCTATTGAAAACAACCCATTTTTTCGGTTTTACGCCATCAAATTCACGCATGAATATATGTGAAATCAACTCACCTCCAGCAACAATATTCTACCATATTGCATTGCCTATAACCATTAGAATTCAACACAAGTATCAAAATTATAACACATAAACACCTAACTTTCCAATAATTCAAACCTCATGCTTCAAGTTTCAAACACATGATAAACTTGAGTATTTATTGAGCCGATAAACTATTTTTATTAGAACACGATTTTGCTCTTAATAAAAAAGTTACAAAGCCCCTATTTTAAAGGGTTTAAAAATTAGATTTTTAGTGAATTTTGATAAAAGTTGGTGAAATAAAAATTGTGGATCTCTTGAAATGTAAACTTGAATATAAGTTTAAGAAAAAAAATGAATTAAAAATGGGGACCAAACTGAGACAAATCTTTCCACTTTTCTTCCATCCGTCCAATGAACCTTCTTTCCTCATCTGCAACTCACCATTTCCCTAATTGACTCTCAAGCTCCTATGCTCATGGTCGCTGTCAATATGATATTCGTGGCTAATTTGTTATCATTGTGTGTTAAATTTACTCGTATGGTCACTATTAAACATGCTAGTTCATGCTCTTAAGTTTTATTGTTACTATTTCTATGATGTTTGTGACTCAAATTTCATATGATTTAGAAGTTTAATCATGGAGGAAGCTTAAATAATATTGGTTTGGAGGTCCGGTTTGACAAAGAATCAAATTTCATTATAGATTGGGAGTTTGATTAGAGAAATGGCTTTGGAATGAATGAAAAAATGTTTTATAAGCATTGGGACGGAGAAGGCCGCCTGTTTTGGAGGCAGCAAGGGGTTTTGACCCTTGGGCGCTAGCTGTAGCACTACAACGCCATTTGATGATTTTGAAGAGGTCTATTTGTTGATTTCTATTGTATTTTTGTGCTTTACTTCATCCATAACTCAAAGGTTGGGCTCCTATGCATATTCCACGGGATGTAGGTTCTTCATAGATTTAACACAACAGTTAGATCATTTTTGTTTACATTAGAAATTTGAGAAAATTGTTTAGATTTAGATTGAGAGTATTAAATTTTGTGAACACAATTTTAGTTTTTTGGTATATGAAATTCTCATATTCTTCCACGTAAATCTTGTGTTGTTGTATGATCCATTATTTTCATATTGTTCATATTATTCTCATCTTTGTTATTTGACCCAATTTTCAACGAATTAGTATCAAAGTGATTTTGGGATCTTGTTTATTTCTAACAATTTATGAAAGGGGTTCGAAGGCTACAACACAAATTAGTAGGTTGGGGTTGTGGTGGTAAAAGACTGGGTTTAGGGGGTTTTAATAGGATGGGTGAAGGAGGAAAGTATCGAGAATTAAAAACCCCAACTCTTTTTAATTGAAATTATTCAATTCATAGAAAGAAAAATAAACACTCAAAAATCACAAAAATTATAGAGGTTCATTTCAATGTAAAATTGCATCCTCTTTAGCTGCAACGGCGGTTCATTGTGATTAAAAGAAGTTTACAAGGAAAAATCTAACACTTATCTTTTCGAACATCTCTCTCTTTCTTTTTATGATGGTAATATAAAAGCATAATGATGATTCTCTATTTATTTCAATTTAATAAGACAAATTGAGATAAAATCGAAATTTATAAGGACATAAATTCCTAAACTATTCTTAATAAAATATTACTCTTGGAGATCTGTCCCTCACACCGAGAGAGGGCTTCTAACCCCACGTTAACCTCACCGTGAAAGTTGATCTGCATACTAACTTCACGAATTAACAATAATTAAGATCCACAACTTAATTGGAAGTATGCAAGAGGTATGGGAAGACGATGCCTTTCCTTTTTCTTCTCTAATTCGTCACTCTTAAATTAAGCATAACCCGTTTTATTCTAAAAAAAATGAGAATATGGGAGAGTCATATATAACACTTGTCTAGGGGAATCTGGTTGGATAGAATGAAAAGTGAAAGTAAGAATTCTATGTTGGAATTGAAATTGGACGATCGAATAATTAAAGAATAATCGTTACTAAAAAAGTACCAACA
>CAIGRP010010379.1:0-35721 GCA_903798385.1 Fraxinus cuspidata | reverse complement strand
GATTGTAATTGAAAATTTGTAGTGTAATTGAAAATTTGTAGAAAATAGATTGTAAAATCAATATTGTAACTCAATAATGTAAAATGTAGAAGAGAATAAAGAGATTAGAGAGTAGAGAATGAGAGTTTGGTAGAACAAATGGATTAATCACCTTGTATTTATAGAGAAAAATGAAAGGAAAAAAAATTCAGTGATCGAAACGGTCATTGAACTTTTTAGACGAGCCACGAGCTCAGTTTATAGCTCGCATATTAATAAGCCTACGAGCTCGCCCACGAGCTGCTCGTTTAAAAACGAGGCTCATGAGCCCCTTTCTCACGAGTCGAACGGCCAAGCCGACGAGCCGCTCGACTCGATTGTCACATCTACCCTCATTATTTCTCATTAAATTATAATATATTTCTCTCTCTTATAAATCACACATTGTTCGATAATATTACACATAATCCTAAAAAAAAAATTCTTTTCTTTTTTAATTATACATTTTTCAAAAAATTATTATTCCTCTAATTATAATGTGGAATAATGAGAGTCGAACAGACGCTTAAGATATATACTCACGTGAATATTAGGGCAGTGTAGTTTTTTTTTTTTTAACATTCAAATGGATGGAATCTGAACCATTTGGGCTTGGGAACTATAAGTTGAGGATCTTTGTGCCAAGAAAAATAAATTAGGGACCAAAGTTGTACAAATAAGATAAGTTAGTGAACATTTGGGCAAGATTCCCATAATCAACTCAAGAACTAAAGTGAATTATCAGTCTCTATCACCCAATAATCTTCATTCATAACTTTTTCGTTTCAAAACATGTTTCTCATTTCTTTTCAATTTAGTACCTAAACTTTTTCTTATTGCATTTAGGACACACTCTTTGGGTTTAAGATCCTGAAACCACCTTATCTCATTATTCGTCGTCATTACAAAATTCTCAAAACTTCAAATTGTGGTTTTTAAAAGTTTATAATAATTTTGAATTTAGTCCTTGAACTTTTTAGAAATTGCCAATTACTTGAAACTCGACTCTTCACAAATATAAATTTCTCGATATTATTATTTGCACCATGATAATATTCTCCCAACTAACAGGAAAGTTTTGCGACTTTTCACTTAGGTCCCTAAAAACTTGAGACGTTGCTAATAGACCTTAGACTTGCATACGTGCACATATCATATACTACAAAATTTGGAATTTAACACAGCAAGATGACAAAATAATTAAATATAACCACCTTAGCATGGAAGACGAGATAAATTAAAAATAACAATTCCCACAACATTTGATAGGTTGCACCATATTATATTTTGGCACACGGGAGCTACCTGCCTATTTTAAAGGGGTACCATCCTTAACATATAGTGCTCATCGAGCAACTTCAACATATGGGATCTATCTACCTATTGAAAATGGTATACCATCTTTAACCTATCGCTTTCATCAAGTAGCCTCGACATAGAAGGCTAGGTATCTTTGATAAGAATCATCCTCAAGACCATCTGAGGCTTGTCTCAAGATTATGCTAGGATAATGGAGCCACCACCTCATGTAAAAAGAGTGCATCGTTTTGCCGATCCCAACAGCGATCACTTCAGCATAGGAGACCATATACCTCTAAGAAGGGCAGCCTTCTTAATCACTCGAGGCACTCCATGCTCAAAGTCATTCGAGCTCACCATAAATGGCCTATCCTATGTGCATTTATAAGGCATTTTCACCCTCGTTGACGGTACCTTTCACAATTACCTAAAGGTTAGCTTCAAAACAATTCAATACTTGGAGGCGTAAGTTATTT
Source organism: Fraxinus cuspidata (assembly GCA_903798385.1). Classification (NCBI taxonomy): domain Eukaryota; kingdom Viridiplantae; phylum Streptophyta; class Magnoliopsida; order Lamiales; family Oleaceae; genus Fraxinus; species Fraxinus cuspidata. Next base: position 33,928 of record CAIGRP010010379.1, on the reverse strand, counting down.
TATTTCATTCAAGTTATTATGCGCCACCAATTCATTTCCTCAACGATTGCAAAAAAGGAAGTTAGATAAGCAGTTTGCCAAGTTTGTTGAGATTTGCAAGAAATTACACATATATATCCATTTCGCAGATACAATTGCATAAATGCCTAAATATATCAAATTTTTGAAGGAAATCCTTTACAACAAGAGGAAGTTAGAAAAATATGAGACTGTCTACTGAAAAAACTACCTCTCGAGCTAAAGGACCCAGGGAGTTTTGTTATACCTTACACCATTGGTTCGAATTATTTTGAACATTCATTATGCGATTTAAGTGCTGATGTTAACTTAATGTCACTCTCTATTTACAAGTCTCTTGAATTAGGATAAGCAAAACCTACAATACTCTCTCTACAACTAGCTTACAGGTCCACCAAAAGACCAAAGAAAATTATAGAAGACGTGTTAATCACGGTTGATAAATTTATCTTCTCGATGGATTTTATCATTTTGGACATGGAAGAGGATTCAAATATCCCTCTAATTTTGGGAAGACCTTTCTTGGCCATTGGAAGAGCTCTTATTGATGTGTATGATGGGAAGATGATTTTTCGGGTGGATAATGAACATTTTATATTCAATGGGTTCAAGGTGACAAAACACCCATTGACTTCATATACCTGTTGCCAAGTAGATTCTTGATGAGTTTGTAACCGATACATTTGATGCCAAACGTCCAGCAATTCTATATGAAGCAGATATTGCACAATCGGAGTCAGCGAATGCAGAAAGAACTAAATATATTGTACAGTTGGATGAACATCCTATGGAAATGAGTCGTTGACAATTTGAGTCTCTTGGTATCACCACCAGTGCTGTCGGTGGAGAATGTCCCAATACTTGAGTTGAAGTCTTTGCCACCACATCTACGTTATGCATATTTGGGAGATTCAGTTACGCTTCCAGTAATCATTGCTAATGATATGACATATGATGATGCGCGAAAGTTATTGAAGGTATTAAAGAAGCACAAAACTGCAATTGGATGGACCATAACTGACATTAGAGGAGTCAGTCTTACTCTTTGCATGCACAAAATTTTAATAGAGGATGAGTTAAAACCCTCAGTGGATGGTCAACACAGATTAAATCCAACTTTGAAGGAAGTAGTAAGAAAGGAAGTGTTGAAATGGCTATATCAGATAGTTCTTAGGTAAATCCAGTACATGTGGTGTCTAAGAAGGGTAGAATTATAGTGGAGAACAATGAGAACAATGGGCTGATACCAACACAGTTAGTAATAGGTGGAGACTGTGTATAGATTACATGAAGCTAAATAATGCCACAAGAAAAGATCACTTTCCATTACCCTTCATTGATTAGATGTTGGAAAGGATAGCAAGTCACTTTCATTACTGCTTTTTGTATAGGTATTCAAGATACAATCAAATAACCCATTGTTCCAAATGATCAAGAGAAAATAACATTCACATCCTATGTAACTTTTGCTTTTATGAGAATGTCTTTTGGCCTATGCAATGCACCTGTAACGTTTCAGCGATGCATGATGGTAATATTATCTGGCATGGTGGAAAATTATATCGAGGTATTCATGGATGACTTTTCATTATTTGGAGATTCATTTGATGATTGCTTGTAACATTTACACCTAGTGTTACAAATATGTGAAGAAAAGAATCTAGTACTTAATTGGGAGAAGTGTCATTTTATGGTGAATGAAAGAATAGTGTTGGGGCATAGGATCTCTTCAGAGGGTATTGAGGTTGACAAAGCCAAGGTATAAGTGATAGAAAAATTGCAGCTGCCTACATCAGTTAGAGGAATTAAAAGTTTTTTAGGACATGCTGAGTTTTACAAAAGATTCATTCCAAGACTTTTCAAAGATTACAAAACATATGTGCAATCTACTGGAGAATGATGTGCCTTTTAAATTTTTTGATGAGTTTTTACACGCCTTAATACTTTGAAAGAAAAGTTAACGTCTACACCAGTTATAGTGGCTCTAGATTGGGAACTACCCTTCGAACTCATATGTGATGCCGGTGATTTCGCGGTAGGAACAGTATTAGGTCAACACAAGGGAAATGTATTGCATGTTATCTACTATGCTAATAAAACTTTAAAAGATGCCCGGATCAACTACGCAACAATCGAGAAGGAAATGCTAGCAGTAGTACTTGCCTTCAACAAATTTCATTCTTTTCTGATTGATTCAAAGGTGATAGTCTACACAGACTATGCATTATTAAAATATTTGTTCGAGATGAAGGACGATAAACATATGCTGATTCGATGGGTTCTATTACTGCAAGAGTTTGATATTAAAATTCGTGATAAAAGGGAACATAAAACCAGGTAGTGGACCACTTATCGAGGCTATAACAGTCGAATTATTCAGATACGGTGGATATCAATGAGATATTTACTGATGAACAGTTGTTGCAAGTGGAAAAGACTCCGTGGCATGCAGACATTATCAACTAATGTGGATCCAGACTTCACCTATCAGTAAAAGAAGAAGCTTTTTCCACAAAGCAAAGTTCTATTATTGGGATGATCCAATTTATACAAAAGATGGGCAGACCAAATAATTAGAAGATCTGTACCAGAGGATGAGATTAAACTCATCCTATCACGGGTTCATGCTTCAACTTATGGATGACACTTTGGTGACACTAAAATGGCAATGAAGGTGCTTCAATGAACGACTATCATATTTTCTGCAAATCATGTGATAAGTGTTAAAAGACAAGTAACATATCAGCCCGTCACGAGCCACTAAATAATATTCTAGAGGTGGAAATATTTGATGTATGGGGAGTTGATTTTATGGGGCCATTTCCGTCATCTTATAATAATCAATATATCTTAGTGCTGTGGACTATGTCTCCAAATGGGTGGAAGCCAAGGCGTTGGCCACCAACAATGCAAGGGAGGTGGTAAATTTTATAAAGAAACCTATTTTTGACCGTTATAGATCACCAAGAGCCATCATAGGTGATGGTGGAACTCACTTTCGTAACCGGTTATTCCAGGTGGTACTTCATAAATATGGGGTACAATATCTCATCATGATGCCTATTCACCCTCAAACGAGTGGATAGATTGAAACTTCCAACAGACAACCGAAAAGAATTCTGGAACTCACGGTGAATGCATTTCGAAAAGATTGGTCCAAGAAATTGGACGATACTTTGAAGGCTTATTGCACTGAGTACAAGACACCGATTGATATGCCACCATACTGAATAGTGTTTGGAAAAGCTTGTCACTTATCAATTGAGTTTGAACATAAAGTATATTGGGCATTGAAGCAATTGAACATGGATTTAGAGAAGGTTGGTGAAACACAAATGTTACAACTTCATAAATTGGAAGAATTAAAAAGAGAAGCCTACGAGAATGCATCAATCTACAAATAAATGACAAAACAATGGGAGATCAAGTGCTCTTGTACAATTCCAAACTTAAACTCTTTCCAGGAAAATTGAAATCAAGATGGTCCGGAACTTTACGGTATCCCAAGTGTTTACTTATGGTACAGTTGAGTTACACCATCCCACTAAGGAAAATTTCAAGGTGAATGGACATCGCATCAAATACTATATTTTCCCATCGCAAAGGAAAGCCATGAACTAGCTGTTCCAGAATAAGAGAGGCAAAAAGTACAGCTAATAACTTTAAAGAAACGCTTCTTGTGAGGCAACCCAAGCCCTATCCTTTTTCTACTCTATATATAATTTTATAAATTTTTTTGAAAAATAACTTTTATTGTTAATAACAATATCTTTATATTTTGTAGGATAAATCTTAAGTGTGGGAGCAACTACAAGCTTAAGCGGGAGAGTGAAATTCAAATAAAAAAGTTCGGGAGATGAATAAATTTTACAATTGAGAATCGAAGGTTAAAAAAATTAGACAGAGTTGTGGTGCTACGATGCCACGGCCGAGCGCTGTGACGCTACGTTTTCCCCCCTCCTCCCCTTTTTTTATTTTTAATTCATTATTTATCTTAGTTTATTTTTTTATCTTCTCTTTTCTCTTTTCCATTTTCTTTTCAATTCATTCTTTTCCTTCTCCCTCTCAAACCCCATCTCTTTTTCTCTCCTCTTCCCATATCCTACATACAAATCCCTTACATACATCTCACACCCATTCTCTTCACCATCTTCATTGTATAGATCTCACACCTCAACATATATTCCACTTAGTGTACTTTCTTCACATGAAAGAGTATGTTTCTACACTTGTTTTTGGTATGTGGTGCTAATTTATGTTGTATTCCACGTGTTGGGTGGATGTAGTATGGACAATTTCTTTTGTGTTTTGATAGATTGTGGTGGTTTTCCATTTTGTAATGTTGAATTTATGCTTAGGATTAGGTTTGGAATAAGTTTAGGGACATTTTAGATTTGAGTTGGGAAAGGAGTGCAAGGTGTTTGTTGAAATTCCTCTAAGACCTTTACTTCCTTTGGTAGAAAAATTAATAATTTGACTACTTATTTTAATATTAGGAGATTGTCATTACATTACTCCAGGCTTGAGTGGCTAATAGTGCATTGCTTTGTTGAGGATATTGTGATATTTGGCACGTGTATTTTGCGACGTGTGTAGTGGGTTTTTGAGGACATTTTAAGTTTGCTGGTGGTAGCCATAATTGTTTAACATTGTTATTTTTGTTTTTTGTTGGAGTGCACCATGCCACCTAAAAAAATTGAAATCTTCGGCCTCTTTGTCTCAATCCTTTGACAACAACAAATTTGTGAGCGAGGAACCTGAGAAACGAAATCATGACATGGTAGTTCACAAAAATTGTATTCTGGAACGGGGTCTTGACGACCTTGAGTTTTATATGAGGGTAGAAATTGGGAGTTGTTCATAAGACAACCACAATCGAGTTAATACAGTTGTGCGTGAATTTTATGCAAATGCTATGGAGCACAAAGATTTAAAAGTTTATGTCAAGGGATAGCCGATATAGATGAAGATGACTTATCCAAACTGTGTGATTAGGGGACAATCGATGCGCTAGACATTATTTGAGAGTTGGCCCATCCTGACATCACATGGAAACGATTTAGCACAGATGTCACTAATTTTTCTGCATCGGCCATGTTTCCTAAATGCAAAGCGAGTCATTATTTCATATGTGCTAAACCCTTGCCTAGTAGCAATATTAGTGAAGTGACAAAAGAGAGGGCGTTGTTAAATTATGCTATTCAAAAGGGCCTTAGTGTTGATGTGGGTAATGTTATTCAGACCAATTTCTTGCACATGCTTCGAGGATCTACAACTGCGGGTCTGGGTTACCCTTCATTAATTCATGCTCTATGTCGAGAAGGTAAAAATGTAGCATCCCCAGTTGAAGAAATAGTTAACCCTAAACATGCCCTGACTAAGAATTTAGTTTGGCAATTCTCTAGCAAGCAGTTCTTTGCCAGTGCCCCGCCGCATGACACCGAGGCATAGTCACTCGGTTCCCATCATTCTCCGCATGTCAGTTAGTAGACTGATGACATTATTGGTCGAATTGAGGCTATGTAATTGCAGCTACCTCAGAGACAATACGAGTTGGAATTGAGAAATCAAGAGAGACATAAAGGAATCCATCATCAACTTGATCAACTGCAGGTATCTATGATCGATCAATATCAGCAGTTGCAGAACTCTGTATATACACAGTTTCAATATCAGAACGAGTTCTTCTCGGTGTTGGCCTCTACATACCAACATATGTCATTTCCCTCACAGCCTACATTTCCATATCACCTGGCCAACCAGGATCTATCTCACCAAAGTGATGGAGATGACACCCACTGATGTCTTCACGAAAGTCCTATCCTTTCTTTGTATTTATTTTTCCAATGGGGACAATGTATGTTCTAAGTTTGGGGGAGGTGAATCAACAAGGTTAATTGCTATTGTCTTTTGTTTCGTAGTTGTGTTTGTGTGATATTATTTGCAAAAAAAACAAAAAAACAAAATTATGCATGCTTGTGTGAGTTGGATAGTTTGCTGGCTATGATGAATATGCTTGAGAGCATTTATTAATTTGTAGACTGTGGATGAACATATGCGTAGTTGAATTTTCTGTTTATCCATATGAATTGGTGCTATTTTTATGCACGATAATTGAGTATAGCGTCGAACAGAAATAAAAAGATTCATACGTATGGGCCAAAAAGATGACTTAGATGCTTAATCCCTTAACACTTGATTCATAATATCCTTTAATAATAATAATAATAATAATGATTTGGGATGTTCTAATTGGTCAAGGAGACGATTTAAAATTGTGGTGATTCGTGCATGTGAAAAAGATTTGTGTGGAGCGTCTTTAACTTTCTAGTATAAGCTTGGTTATGACCAAATGCTAGGAACCTAACTCCTGTAAATTTTGCTTTTCTTTTATAAAGAATAAGTATTGCACTTATTGCAATTATGCCTCACGTCGAAACCTTTTATATTCAAGTTAGTAAATCCGTAGGGGTATATTGAAACCCAGTATCCTTTGGTATTCAAAAGCCTGGGAGTTACAGACTAAAAGCTTGCTATAGGGGTTAAGAAGAAAAAAATGAGTGAGGTCAAAATTGGGCTAAAAATAAAATATCAAAGAGAAAAATTTTATGCAAAGGTGTAAGTAAGAACTGATCGTTAGTGGATTAGATAACCAGTGGGTTTGAATCACTGGGTAAAAACTTGACTATTGAAACACTCATAATTGAGAGAATCACCACATGAATGAATTATTGACATTACTAGTTAGACTAAACCAAATTTGAGTGGTGTAAGGAACTGATCAAATAAACTAAACTTTAGTATTACACCTTGGGGAGAGCATGGAAGAAATAAGTTTGGGGAAAGTGTGAATCCTACGAGCGTAGAAATGATAACAATTGACTACGGGGGGTTGGGATGTGAACTAACTTGTGAATGTACGGCATTATATTTGATTCCACACACGCACACTCATTTTGTATTGGATAAATGGAAGTTTGACTCTTGATTTGTGATTTTGAAACCGTTCATGGGTTGATGTAATGTTCTCGATACTCAGCCAAATGGTAAACTATTTGACTAAGTTTTCATGGTATGATTTTTAGTATTCATTTGTTTTGTATTTGCTCGAGGACTAGCAAACAGTTAAATTTGGGGGTAATTTGTGAATGCGTTTTACTTACGAGTTTAATTGTTTTTTTTAAAACTTAATTATGAGCTAGATATTACGAGTAGTAACTTTTTAATATGTTTATTAGTGTAGTTTTGTACAAGTTGTGAGATGGCACAAAGCAAGAAAAGAAAAGCAACAAGGCCATCGGTATGATAACAAAAAGGGTAAAATAGTCAAATCGCAATATCGAAGAAAGAAGCAACGCCACGAAATAGACAAGTCAGTGGTGTCGCGCCGCAGTGCTACACCTGTGGCTTCGAGGCGCCACGAAAGCTGAAGGGACTAGAGCTGTGGCGCTAGAGTACCACTGGGTATTTGGATGAGGAGCTGCGGCACCACCTATAGACGCTACGATTAATTTTTTTGGGCCAACTTTTAAGACCATAAGAAATTATATATTCATCAATCATAGAAATGAGTATAAAGGGATGTGACTTGACACTTTTAAGGGGAACTTGACACTTTTAAAGGGGGCTACACATTGAGAGAAAGAGAATACAATAAAAGATTGAAGAAAGAATTCAAAGGAGGAAAACATTGAGAAATTCACATTTTGAAGCATCGATTGGAAGATGAAGAACATCTGGGTGCAAGATGGATTTCTTTTTCTACATATATATTAAAAATTCGTTGATGTATTCAATAACAACTTGTTTTTTTCTTCATTTATTATGAGTAGCAAAATTTTATATTATGGTAAACAATGTACTTTACTTGAAACCCTTTATGTCTTTTATTCAAGATTCGTGTTATTTTATCACACGTGTTGATTTTACTATGAGCTTAGTGCATTAAATTACTTGATCACTAATTTGATGATTTTGTGATTTTTTTACGAATCGAAATGTGAGTTTGAATTTTAGACCATATAGTAAAATTTGGTATATTAGTATAACGTATAGAGATACTTATACTAAATGTTGCGATCATTATATGAATTTTTAGAACCAATATTTCGTTTAATTAAGGTAGAATCACATTGAGATATGATATTGAACTAGTTAAATATGTTCAATGAGAACTCGAGAGGAGTAAATTGAATATTATAGAATATTCGATCGAATACTATATTAGACTCTGAATCTTGAATTAAGATTTAAAGATGAACAATATGTGAAATTGTTCAACCCTAATATCCGTTTATCATTTGAATTCTCAATCAATCTCTGTGTGCATTTTAAATTAATTTCACTTGTTTAAATAAAAAAACAATCACAAACTACAATTCTTTATTTGGTTTCATCAAATAAGAGTTAGAAAAATCTAATCAAGTTCTAAAGTATAGTTCTTGTGGGAACGATAATCCGAACTCAAAGGTTCACTGTATTATTTCTTACGATATCATACACTTACGATAAAAAAAAAAAAAAACGCAACACTTACCCTTGTTTGCATAATCCCCTCGATTCTGTATATTGGACAAATCATATGTCACAAAATTGGAGATATCATTGTATTCACGAGACAATGTATTCGTGAGAAGAGCCTTATTTGGATTAACAGTTATGCCTACTGTTTTTTTTTTTTTTTTGTTACAAATGGAACGTGTACATGTTTCTGGCTCCAAGAATCTTATAATTATTTTACAATAATATTAGAGGTCAATTATTAAAACTTTGCAATAAACACCTTTTTGGCAATAATTTTATTATACCCATGTTTGGTCCGAATTAAAATCTGATTTTAATCAAAATAAAAGTCAAATAATCAATATCATCCACATCTTTCATGGGTCCTGTAACTTTTCAACCACACATTTCAAAAACTTATATCAAAATCTACTAAAAATCTAATTTTATTATCCACCAAACACCCTATTTCACTCCCATGATGTGACAATAACAATTATTTACAAATTTAGGGATTATGTGATATTGCTTAAAGTTGACAGATCTTTAGAAAAAAAAAACGTATAAAAATTGTGAATTCAATAAAATGTATAGTAAACTTGATGTTTGATAAACTTTTTAACAAGTAAAATCTTTTCCAAACAAGCACTTAGTGCTTATACCTTATAAAGCCTACATTTTATATCAACGTGGTCTTTTCTTACAATTAATAATGTATTATTTGTCACAGTTCTATTTGTACATTTTTTCCCAAGATAAACGAAGAAAATATTTGGATTGCGTAATTTTCTTCTTTTATGCCGTCGAATTCAATTTTTTAGTTGAAGGAATAACAACTCGATCATAAGATTTTATGGCTCAAATAAATTGAAAAGTTCTTTTAATTGTTACATAAAATTTCTTTGTCAAACAAAGAGTTAATAATATTTGCTCGGCATAATAACATAAGCCAATCGTCTAGTTAAACATTATAATATCAATATTGGAAATTTTTGTGTTAGAAGTAGAGATTTATCCCGCGATCTTATATCATATGAGCTCTCCAAACATGAGTAAATAAAAGTTAAACACGAACACCATACTTGTTAAACTTTAAAGAAAGTAAAAATTACTTAAAAGGTGATTATTTTTAAATAAGTTTGAATAAGTCTTTTATTTTCTCAATTTTTTACATTTTAAATCAAAAAATAAATAATTTACTTATTTAATTATATATTTAAAATTTAAGTATCCATTTCTAAATAAGCTACGTGGGTGGCCTGTCCCCTGATTTTAGTTCAAATTTTCAACTTGTTTCCTAGAACTCTACCTAACTTCGAAACACAAAAACGACGCCGTCATAACACGTCACCCGACAATCCCCTGCCCCCTCTACCACCAGCTCATGAAAAGTCATCCAATCAAGTTGGCCAGCGTGGATTCTCAAGACTGGTTTTGAAACACCGAAATCATCGAATTATCCGACCTCGTCATGTACTACCGCGAAGATATTTTCTTCTCTCTCCTCTTCTTCTCAACAAGTGGTGTTCATTAAGAACAGAAAATTTATTATTTAGAGTACTGTAATATTCTTCAAGCTTTTCTTCATCAAAAGGTACGCGTTGAATCAACATTTACACGACTCTCGCAGAATTTGACTTGTGCGTAAAATGTTCATGATCTTGAAGACTTGAACTGAACAAGTGATTATTTATCAATAAGTGATTATTTACAGAATTGATCATGACCCATATCTCTTTATCATCTGCATTTTTGCGTATTGTAATCTTCGTTTTTCTTTCCTTGCTTCGATTATCGTAACATTGTTTACATGCATTAAACGGTGCACTCGAGTTTTGGTTTTTCCATATTTTTTTGAACGACTGATAGTGAATACATCTGAATATTCTTTCAGAGTTGAATCTGCTTTCTCTCTTGATTTGTCGAAGCAGAGAGCCCAAAAACAGGTAAAACATATTTCTGTTTTTGTTTGGAGTTTTTTTCTATGAATTGTGTCACGTTTGTTTGAACGATTATTGAATATTTATGAAATTTGGTTACACCATTGTTCACCTGTTTGTTTCTTTTTCTGGACTATGTGGCATATAACTAGTTGATCTTAAATTCTGCGTGGCTAAATTTGACCCAAAATTTCCCCTGAATTTGGGAATAAAACTTGCAAAATGAACACTCGGTTGTCTAGTAGTAGAAAAGGAGAGGTTGCAACGATCAAAGACTCTTGGATGCTACAGTCAATGAGCTCAAAAATTAACTTAGGTAAAGAGAGTAAATTTGAATAACAAAAAGTGACTTGCTTGTTTTGGCAAGGTTTGGTGCGTTTACAAAGATTCTAGATCAGTCACCATCCTACTCATAGCAACTATGGAGTTGATGACTTCTTAAGACGTGTGCCACAGTGCCAGTTATATGGGAACTTTGAATCCCCACTGGTTGACATGGGTGGCCTGTCAGACTCACTTGGGGTTCGTAAGTCGCATCTAAGTGGGCTCTATCTTCTTTCCGTTTTGATTGGTTGACAGCCTAATTAATGATCACTGCTTCTTAGCGAAGAAATGCCATTACTTTTGAGGTCTGAGCTAAATGAACCCTGGATTGCATCCCTATTTCTGGGACAATTCTTCTTCTGGACAGTCATTGGAGGCTCCTCTGGGGAAAGCTTGATATCTTCTTAGCAGTTGATAAACCAAACACAATATTTGAACGTGTAATATCTAACATTGCCCCATTGTTCACGGTGGTTTGCACTTTTTACTACCTTCCCTGGGGACCTTTGTAAGAAATCTTTCTATCTGGCTTAACACAGTCCACAAGGACAAGATGTTTATTAAGTAATGTGCTCCATTGAGTGATTTAAGTAAGATTCTGAGTTGACAGTTCATCTTGGTCTGAAGTTTGACCACGTGGGCCATGTGCGCACAAAGTGTAACGTAAGTAAATCATATAGTTGAAGTGCAAAGGTGCATAGATCTGGTTGAAGCAAAATGACGCATAGTTAAACAGCACAATGACATGAAACAAGGTCTGCTCATTCAATATTATGATTCAAATGTTACCTATTGGGCCACTGACATTATACCATAAATGATTTATATTTGAATGTCACTACATTGTATCTACCTGCTTAAGGGTCATGAGGGAGAAATTACTTAGTGATCTTCAATTGACAATAAAGAAGGTAATTCTCTTATCATTTTTTATTTACTTTTCGAGTTTCGTCTCTTGTTCATAGTGACTCTACAATGAGCCTCGATAGAGATGCCGCTAAGCTCCTATGACGTCCATCTAATGCTCAGATCAGGAATGGTTGATGTTGAGGGCAATATGATAGTAGCAGTAATAGATTAAAATGAGATTTACTTGTCCAGGGGTCCTATGCTAGTCTTGTGCTTCAGGTTCGATCGGTAAAGAGTCGGTGTTACACTCTAGATGTGAATTTTTAGGGTCAAGACGATGAACCTCTGATGCTTAAGTTAGAAACAATTGAGAGTGTAAGCAATAATAGTCTTTAGTAATTGATTTGTCAAAAGGAATTTAACAATCTAAAGATCCTTTTATATAGGTCTTTTGCTGTGGAATGATTTGGTAAGGAATCGGTGTTCCTTCAAATGTGGTCTTAGAAAATTGGCCCTATAGCCTTTATAAAAATTCTACATCAATTATATAGCACCGCGTCTCTTATATATCTGACCTACACTTTTGTAAAGTTTACGAAGAGAGACAAAATTGTGAGAACTTTTCAACGAAAAGAGCATGAATTTTGTTTCCTTCCGCAATTGACATCTTTAAAGTAGATAATCCATTAATAGAGGGTAATTTCATAGTTAGCATGAACGTCACACCATCTATAACCAACTTTCCTTGTGGTTGGATTTTGGTTTTATTTCTTGAACAAGCCACCTTTATCTAAGGTGATATTTATTCCAGGTCCTAGTCTAGTCTCTGATGGTGTAGCATAGGGATAGCGTATGGCCTAGGTTGAAACAATAATGAAAGAGAGTGCCAAGAAACAACATATATGTATCGCTTTTGGAACGTTTACTTAAACAATGGTCCCAAAACCATAAAGCATATATATTGCCCTTTTGAATTTAGTAGAGTGACTTTGTAGTACGCGAAGAGACATGTAACATTTACCAAACTTTGTTCAATTTCTTTTGTAATTGATGTTTTACTAGATTGATATATTTCAATATCAATAATTGGTGTTAGTTATTCTCAAAAAGTGAAGTTGTATTACTGGTGGCAACCATATATCTTGAGACTTGGTGCCCTTTAACGTTCTACTTGGATTCAGTATCATGATCGCATGCTATGTTGTACAGACACTTCAACAAGTGTCTATGTCCGACACATGTCGAATACCTCCACTACTCGGATACTCTATCATGGTCATTTTTCTTTTTTATTATAAATGTTATATATTTTTAACTCAAAGTTATTATTAATTAACAAATAGGTATTCATATTTAAAAGATTTCAACAAGAAACATTAATAACACATGTAAAACTAAATTTACACTATGCACTTGTTTGAGCCCCATTTTTCCAACAAAATACATTCTTTAACAGTGATTTGATCTCATTTCAGCCATACATTTTTCAATAAAATAATGTTATACGCAAATTCAAAATTTTTTCTTATTTTTTAACCACACATTCCCCATCATAACACTATTACAAAATACATTTTTAGAAAAAAAATGGGACTCAAACAACCCCTATATAAATGAAAAATCTAATCAACGTGTTGGCGATGTTATCTTAGACTTTTTTGAAAATTCGAATGTTGACGTCTGTGGCGGTGCATCATAGGTCACGTGCTCTATGAATTTGGTTGTGAAGGCTTGCTTTCTTCAAATTTGGTCTTTGAATTTTCACTTTGTCTAGATGATCAATTGAGCATTTGACCACTTATTTTAAGCGTTGAAAGTGAAACTCACATGAAGTGTTGTGGGCTGGAACTATAGTTGGGTTATGTGCCTATGAGAGTGTAATGGGTTTGCTTTCTTCAATTTGGTGAAGGTTAAAGCCTTAAAGGTTCATATTGCAAAATCATACCCTCAGCAATATTATATGGCTGTATCGTTTGGAAAGTGTTCTTTTAGCTACAATAAAGTTCCTTTTAAGGTAATATTTCAGTAAGGATGGATTTGTATGTTATTTTCAGTATTGGACAAAGCCACTGTAATTACATCCATAGAGCACGTGGCTGTGAGCACCAAATCTATAGAGAAAATTAATGGGCACCAAGTCTTATGAGGATCTCCTACACAAATATCAACTGCAAAAAGAAATATAATCGAATATGCTCTTTTCAATTAAAGAGTTCTCACACTTCCTTAAGTCTTGGTATATTGTACAATGGGTAGATCATTTATATAGACTTAAATGATCTACTTATGCTCTTCCAGGATATCGAGTACCTATGTACGTCAAAGATGGTTGATTTATTCTAGCTGTTTCATATAGATTATACCAAAAAATAATTAAAGGGTTGCAAAATATATTCCATTTGTTCACATTGAATGGTCTTAATGCTGTTCTAGACTTGTCCACAAATAGTGACCTCTCTCCAAAAATTATTATTTTCCTTCCAAAAAATGCCACATTTGAAGTACATGACACAACTCATACTTAAAAGTACACAATGTGATCAGGAATTGACCTTTGTTTTACGGTAAACATGAAAAGGATACACAACATTCTCACATTTTCAATTCTTACCTAAACATCTTACATCTGTATCAATTCGAAAATTAAGAGTTACAATTCTAGACAGAGGGAAAATATTTGTCGTATTCATGTTATCCAAAACGTGATATTTGATGAATTAAAATTTGGATACTTGACAGCCATATTCCAGCTCATCTATATCTTATTTATTCCATGTACAATTCACGTAGTAAGGAGAGTAGTAGACACAAGGGCATCATTTAGGGATTGAAGGTTCATTACAAAGGGTAGCCTCGTAAGGATCACAATGTGCACAAAGTGTGAGAATATGTTGTCCCATATTGGAGGAGTATACAAGAAATGAAGCCTAAGACTTATGACTTGATGAAATCAAAATGATGCATTGAACATTGAGATTTAGCACAGGTCTTTCATGTTGTACCACAAATGATGAAATTGTAGGTTGTCTATTTTTGTTATCATCTGAGTGGTTAATTGTTATGCTTTTTACATTACATTTTAGACAAGCATACCTAGTTTATTGATTGTATTCGAGATTTAGAAAGATACGTTCTATCATTGCGGCCTCAATGGTCTGGGTTAGACATTTGGGAATTGAAGAGGGTGGCCAGGACTAATGAATGATGGGACCTGGTGGGGAGTGAGTCAAAACTGGAAAAACTTAAAATGGTCAGCGGTGATGCTGAAGGGATATATTTCTGGTATTACTACGGGTAAGGAAATGAATATCAAATATCTTCAAAATCTAAAATCGTTTCTCTATATTGTGTAATCGGCATAATTGGTTTATGATTTTATTCTTTTAATGAAGCTTGAAATGTCAAATGCATTAGATCTCTGATTCTTAATGGAATAATAGCAAAAAGGAAAAATTTGGATTTTAGTCTTTCCTTTTTCTTTTTCTCCTTATCATGCTAATTTACAGAAATGCTTAGCCGGTTGCTTAACTGTAGATTCAGGAAGGAGGGAAGGATAGTTGAGGACTGAGGAGTTAGGGGAGCTGGTGAGCAGTCTAGGGAGTTGATCAGTTAAAATTAGTTTAAGGTAAAATGGACAATGGTAAATTTGAAGGGGCTGTTTTACTTATTCTTTTGATGGTAAAGTTACAAATTTACTGCTTTGTTTACCTGCAAGCAAACTGGTTCCGGACCAAGTACGGATTTCTTCAAAACCAGAAACTGATCAGTAATTGAGTAGTTGACATGAACCAATTATGAGGAACTTCCTTCTTCGAACGCTGATTGAAATTTTAAATGCTGTTAGTCTCTGATTCTTCGTGGAACAATAACAAAATAGAAAATTTGATGCTCCTTTCTTTTTATTCTTATAATGTAAATTCACTGAACGTTTATTTGGGTGCGTGAGTACAAATTTAGGGAGGAGAAAATATAATGGGATAACTAACCTGTATAGCACAGGATATGAATTCTTAACCATTGAACTGTACGCTCTCCGCATGTGCTATCTTTTCCATTCAATTGCATCAGTTTGTTATAGTCATGCAAAATCCAAATTTCCTCTTTTAGGCATAGTTATTGAACTTGGAATGCTCAATCTTGGTTTGTTGGCTAATTTATATTAATAAATGTTCGAGCGAGGGAAAAATAACACTCAACATCAACTTCTGTAATGACGATCTTTTGCTGTTGAATTGATTGTGCATGCTTCGTTACTCGTGATATTAATAGAACAATGCATTCCAATCAGTCTTCCAATTAATCCCAAATTACCATTCATCTTCTCAAAACAGGTTTGGTTGTGCTTAAAAGTTACTTTTGTAGAAAGCATGTACAGGAAGCTCGACAGATGCATGTGTGGCCGGTTTGAATTTATGCAATTCAAATTGGTCGACAGATACACGCCATCTGTACAGATAGCTTTATCCATATCCTAATTATATGGAACTTATGGTTCTTTTGTATCCTAAATATTACAGAAATGGGATTATATTGCATATAAGACATTTTCATCCCTTAAGGTCCATATATGATACGTACCATTATTCCTCTCGTAACATGGCATGACTTGTTCATAGAACCTTCTTGCTGCAAATTGCTATATCTTTTGAAGCTGAAGTTATGTTTATTCAATACACGTAGATTACTTGCAAATTGCGAGTTATTGTTTTCTGAGGTAGGACATGTTCATTTTATATCCATGAGAAACTTTAACAAATCATTTCATTTTGCAGAGTCACAGCATGACAGTCCATATATTAAATGGTTTGACATATTTATTAGATCAAGCTGTTAAAGTTCCAGAATCACAAGCATCAACGACCAAAAACATTTTAGCTAGAGAAAACCGTATGCACAGTATTAGTACTTGTTTACATGGCTGTATTTATCTGAAGATTCTAAAGCTGTTCTATCTGTCGAACCAAAATTGGATGGTTTTGATGCTTTATCGACATTCCTCTTGTAGTGCAACTGTGAAATGTTATTGATTGAAGCCCGTTCTTTTGAATTTTGCAGCAGAATCGATATGTATGGAGCTGTCATCTGGACAACTAATGCAGTTTTAGCCTGTTTCAGCACCAAAATATAATGTTACCAGGGTTAATATGGACAGGAAGTAGAAAAGTAGGCTTAGAGAGCAATAGCTACCCATCAGACATGGATATCTTGAAGAGAGAATTACCCCAATTTGATACCATTTGCTGGTGTGTCATTCTTCTCTGTTAGTGGCTGGCTTAGCTGGAGATTGACAGGTATGGGCAAATCATAACCATGACTGATTCCATGTGTTATGTGCGGAACCCTGTTTGCTGTGTTTGTACCTCCTGAGCCATAAACCTGGACCAAAACCTATGACTAAGTTCAGCCTGGAAATTATTTTGCCTATGTAGCTAAATGTGCAAGAATAGTGCTTTTTTATTTGTCAAAGTTTTTGTCAGTCTTCTAATACCTTTATCTGCAATCCTGCATTCTCTTGAGAGATGAGGCTTACCTTCTTATACAGCTCTATGTTTTCTTGACGCATGAGATTTCCCTGCAACAAGTTTGATGAAGTCATTCCTTAATTTAAACATGGATGGAATACAAAAATTGGAATATCTAACTGTGTTTCCAATAGGACCTTCTGGTTTAACTCTTTGATTTCATCCGTTAAAATTTGCTCCTGTGAAGAAGAGCAGTTATTGTGAATTTTCATGTACTTAATATATCAGAAGCCACAGAACTGCTAATTAACTATTATGTTTGGCAAAACCCTCTTGACCTTTTGAATTCGGATGCTTTTCAAACTCAATTCTAGTTGATTTTCCAGATTTCGTAGATCTACAATGCCCAATCCAGAAAGTTCTTCTCCCAAAAGTTTCCTGCACATATCATGACAGAGTTATATGGTATGTTCTTGGCCTTTGCGAACATTTCCTCATCTGTATGAAATTTTCTGATATCTGAAGAATTACTTGGAAGTATCTCCATATCTATTCTCTTCATTTATCCAACATGTGTTTATCTAGTTAATTTCATTTCCTTGTAGCCATGGACTCCTAGCTGATTAGACGAAGTAAAAATACCTAGTATTTTGGAGGGGGACAAAGAGCTTCGGATCATAAACCTTCCCAGTAAGAGAAACCTTATTATTCCTTTCATTGTTTCTATCTCAATTATATTCACCTTATAGTTGCTAACGTGGTATTAGAGCGAAAATATCTGCTGTTTGTCGAGGCGTTTGGCCATATAGTGATGCGTGGGGTCAATGCATATATGCAATCAAACTTGTGTTTAGTGCGATATGTGAAACATATGAAATTGCAATGACACTTTATCCTACGCTACTTTGGGCCAGGTACTACCTCTTCATTTATTTATCTCCATCTAGGTCCTGTTCGTCATTGAGATAAGACATTGTCGTCTATATTTTGACTGTTATCTCTTTAGTCTTTGCCTTCGTTTATCAAATCTGCTACTTTGATATTGGGTGTTATTTGTTACTTTAGAAACGAACATACCTGTAACTTTCTTGCAAGTACTGCAGCTGTCTTCTGAGGCTTTCTGCTTCCCTTTTCCAGAACTAGGAAGACATTTTGCAAAATAATTAGTTTCCTAGTGTATAAAATGCAGAATTACATGGTTAAATTGAAGTCAGATTTTACTTATATACTGCGGTCCAAAATAAGACCAATAATGATAGGGTCTTATATCATATCATAGCTTATCTGGAACATTATACTTGTAGTCATAATCATCATTATATTCATCACATTGGTTTATATCCAGTTTTTGGTAAACCAAAATTTCATTAAAGAGAGAAACTGGAGGCAAGCAGTATACAGAGGAAGAAGAAAGAAAAGAAAGAAATAGCTAACTATCCAAGAAATCCACCCAAGATTATATATACATAGAATTATAGGGTCCCAAAAACGTCAAGAAGATTAACTGGGTACTAGTCCTCAGTAAAGGGTTTTCTAAGCCTTCTAAAATTACTTGCGTAGTTAAGACTAGATTGAGTTAATCATCCTTAGACTAGTGTGCAGATGAAAATTTGGAATCCTAATGAATGATATGTTAACAAATATATCCATTTTTTGCCAACATATTGTTGTGTACTTCTCTTCAAAGTTACAAGTTTTTACTTATTTTGTTAATTCCATTAAAAGAAAGCTGAAGGATGCAAGTATTTTGGCAGTGAGTTTTTAGCCATTATATCTGGTACTTGTGCATTGTGATGAGCATAAGAATTTATAGTCATCATTCACATTTTCTAATTTTTGTCTGAAATGCTAGTGGGAGTTGCATATGCTTGTAGAAATAGACTTTTGTCCCAATGACATCAAGTTTCATTGTTCTTGACATTCTTCAAGTGTGTGCATAGTGATGAGGGTAGTGTGGAGGAACAGACACGTGCGTATTTGGAACGATTAGATGGTCAGTGTTCGAAGAAAATGACGTAACTTTTGCATACAGTGTCTGTTTTGGGCCCATAACCCCATTTTGGAAAACTCGCGACGATTGTCACTGAACTCATTGCTTCGCTGTGATGTATAATGGATTTTTGACGTTTGAATTCGTTTGATAAGTCAAAACGGCACTTAATGTTTCTTAGTTCATTATTCTTAGTACTTCTTTATTTTGCTTTGTAGCCCAACCCATTAAGGGACTGGTGGCCCAATATGTTATCTTTTCTTTTCATATTTAAGGCTCTAAAACGTCTTGTAGGTTTTTTGGTTGTTCACGAGTTAAGAAAATACGTTTATTTTCTTAAGTGCAATCCGTTTCGAATTATTATTNAACCCATTAAGGGACTGGTGGCCCAATATGTTATCTTTTCTTTTCATATTTAAGGCTCTAAAACGTCTTGTAGGTTTTTTGGTTGTTCACGAGTTAAGAAAATACGTTTATTTTCTTAAGTGCAATCCGTTTCGAATTATTATTATCGTGTTTGTGGATTTGAACCACATCACTTTGTAAATTCTGTAACCGCTGATATATGGTTCTGGTATAATTAAAAGGAAGAAACGCCACCTTCAGCTGTTTCTTCATCTTCTCCTACGACTGAATTTTCGCCTTGCCCTGACGGATCCGATTTTGTTTAAGTTGTTGCCACCAAGCAGCAGCACGACCAATCAAACGCGTAGCCACCAAGGGTACCCTCTTATTGTCAGGCACCTCTTTGTAATCCAAGATCTCTTCTACTGCCGCTAGCCAATCGAGGAATTCATCCACCTCTATTCCACTGTGAAATTAAGAGATATCAACCTTGATTCTGGACTCCCAACGCTAAAACGCAATTTGCTGCTGCACACGGGGCGGTTGTACACGACCGCCACGTGCCTCTGATAAGGTCTCCTCGTCTGACCTCTCGCCCGATTCATATCCTTCTTCCCCATCACTTGTGTGGCCACAATGTGGAGGGGCAGGAGGTGTTTCGTTCCGCACAACCTCCGTCGCCCACATCATAAACTGATCAAATCGAACTGTTAACGCATCGATTTGATTAAGCAGATCTGCAACTTCATCAATCTGGCCACCACAGCCACCGCGACCAGCACGTCCTCTTCCACGAATCATGCTCTAATAACAAATGATGTAGTTCAAATCCACAAACACGATAATAATAATTCGAAACAGATTGCACTTAAGAAAACAAACGCATTTTCTTAATTCGTGAACAACCAAAAAACCTACAATACGTTTTAAAGTCTTAAATATGAAAAGAAAAGATAACCTAATGGGCCAGCAGTCCCTTAATGGGCTGGGCTGAAAAGCAAAATAAAAAAGTACTGAAAATAAGGAACTAAGAAACATTAAGTGTCTTTTTGACTTAGCAAACGAATTCAAACGTCCAAAATCCATCATACATCATGGCAAAGCAGTGAGTTCAATGGCAATCGTCGCGAGCTTTTTAGAATGGGGTTATGAGCCCAAAACAGATGCTGTATGCAAAAGTTACGCCATTTTTTTCGAATACTGACCATCTAATCGTTCCAAATATGCAAGTGCATGTTCCTCCACACTACCCTCATCACAAAGAAAACCCAAAATGACTGTCGTTTTGAGTGTTTTTAGTTATAACTTGGATTTTGAGATTTTTATTTTTGTTTTTCAAAACAATTTTTAAAAATAGCAAAAAAAACATATTTTTAACAATCTTAAAATGGACATTCAAAACACAAAACTTAAAATGAATTCAAGACTAAAAACACAAAACTGAAACTCGAAGAGAATAGTCCCTTAGTAATTCATAAGTTTAAAAATTGCTTCATGGATATTTACGCTGGATAGTAAAACCTATATGGACAATGGTTTTGAAGGTAGAAACTTAGGGGGTTGTTCTTCTTATGTTTCAGTTTTTAGTTTTGAATTCATTTTGAGTTTTGTGTTTTGAGTGTCCATTTTAAGATTGTCGAAAACACGTTCTTTTTGTCATTTTGAAAAATTGTTTTCAAAAATAAAAAAATAAGTTTTGACTTGATTTTAACTAAAAACAGCCAAAATGACTTTTTTGACATTTTCTATTTTCTTTGTAAATTTTAAACTCGTTTTTGGAAATTCGTTTTTGAAAATAGGTTAGTAAACGTGTTTTCAGTGTTTTCGAAAAAAAACAAACTGAAAATGACCCGAAAATAGCATAGAGAACAAGCTCTTAGAATTTGCGTAGTGGTGTAGGCTTATTTTACATGCAGAACCTGAAGAGTTCTTTCTAGAATAATTGTAAAAATAATTTCTACTTAGTGGAAGTTAATATATACTATATGGACCATGCTACATGTACTACTTGACTTAAATGTTTACATAATGTCACTTGCTTTTTTGTCATTTGATAGTTTAAAACACAATCATCTCTTCCATTCAATCGCCTCCCGCTACATACCTTTCGATGCTGCTTTTGGACATTTTTTCTGGCTTTCCCATACTATATAGCTAATAGCACTAAACTTACAAGTAAAAATTACTTAATAGTAACTTTTTCTTTCCCAAAATAATTTCTACTTAGTGGAAGTTAATATATACTATATGGACCATGCTACATGTACTACTTGACTTAAAGGTTTACATAATGTCACTTGGCTTTCTATCATTGGTTAATTTAAAAAACAATTATCTCTTCCATTCGATCGCATCACGCTACATACCTTTTTGACACTGCTTTTGGACGTTTTTTCTGGCAAAGTGGCTTTTCCCATACTATATAGCTAATAGCACTAGACTTACAAGTAAAAGTTACTTTCCCAAAATATTTAGATAAGTTCCTTAAAACTTAGCCCCTGTCTGGGTTCCATTTTTCCAAAATTCATTTTCAACACCACCTTCTCCCCATCAAATAATGTTACATGTAAACCCGAACTTTTCCTTATTTTTAAACTCACATTATCTAAAAAACCACTATTTCAAAACACATTTTCTTCTAAAATCTCATTTTAATATAGCCCAAACACGGACTTAGTACTGCATGAACAGAGAAAGACCTTTTATCTCAAATGATTACGTCTGTTAGAGACTAGACCTACGAAATCCAGAGTTTTGATCTGTTGAAAGTGGATTTGAATTTGAGAAGATTAATGTGTCCACCAGAAAACCATGTCATTTTCTGACTTTCCCTGACTGTCTCTAATCAAGATCACATGCCGTGGATGCGATGAGATCCTCAAATGTTGCTGCAGACCATGTTTGCCAACCAGACTCAAACTCGAATGCTTGGACTTCTTCATTCTCTAAACTGAGAAGGAAGTCAATCGCTGAGTATATGAAGTCTATAAAAAACGCCATCGATGACTTTAACTTTAATCGGACATTTTAAGCAATTAAGAAATTGTCATTCATGTCCTTAATGGACTTGGAGATTCAAGGAAATGGTTGCTGCCATTCGTGCTCATGATTCTTTAATCTCCGGTATTCTTTGAGGAGCTTAATAACAAATTGCTTAACTGAGAGTTGTAGGTGCGAAGAGAAACAACAAAGAAAGTTACTGTTCCATTCAATGATCGCTGCCCAACTCTATCAAAGAACATCATATAAAAGGGGCGAATGACAACAACTGGGCAGTGGATTCAGACTATTCAATCTGAACTTTGGAAATAATCTCCAAACCTAGCAAGGTAGTTGCAACCAGCATGGCTATCAAAGCTTTCTTCAACCAAGGTTATCCACACCATGCTCAATCCCAATGGCCTCACAATTTTAATCAATATCATGGAAACTCTCAACCCAATATTATTTGTCGACTATTTGACAAGAAAGGTGATGCGGAGCGGTTAAAATTATAAATCAATTAAAAAGGAGAAAAACTAATAAGGATATATGAAAACGCTCATGACTTTCAGCTTGTGTCAAATTTTCGTGAGTGAGTGATACAATTCGAAAGTGTTTTTTTTATTATTCAGTACATTTTTTTAGGTGATTATTTGCCTTTGGCCAACATTGTCAAACTTTCAGGGTTATATTCCATTGTCTAGGTGTCTGTTTCAGTGTTTTTCATTTTTAAGTTAGTTTTATGTTATTTTCGTCTTTTTTACAGTTTTTTATTTTATTTCAATTGATCTACACAATTAGGATTTCAATTTGATTAGGATTCCTTTTATACTCTTTAAATCATTGTTAAGAGTTTGAAAAACCTACATTCGTTTAATATTTCAGTTTTCTCGTTATTTGGTGGATCCCAATAATTCGCTCATGTCCGTATGATTGAAATTCGAGCAACACCCGTTCATGTGTTACGAACAGGAGCCATTTATTATCATTCACGTTTTTATCCTGATTCAAAAGGTACACTACAAAAGCGTGTTGCTTAGTCCTCCGCCCTACTTCATACCAGTAGCCTCAAGCTTGCTGTATGAATACTAATTCGTCTCGAAGTCACTACAATTGGGTTGTTGACGTGGTTGCCTCTCACCACATACATCCGTTCTCCAAGATTTCCAATCCATTCAGAATGTGAACATTATGGTTGGAACCAATAATGGCATTCTCATAGCTCATGTTGGCTTTAATACTTTTGATCCACACACCTTTTTTACTACAATGTTTCATGGGCTCCTTTAATTTAGAAGAATGTCTATACATAGCTCAATTGTGCATCAAAATACTGTTATATTGAATTTTTTCGAACTCATTTTTGTGATGTTTCTGAGTATCTTGACATCCTAGGTCTAAAGCTAGAATAGTGGCAACATCTATGAGTGGCCACTTTTAATTTCGTCCCTACGCAAAGCAAAACAAGAATTCTTTTAGAATTTGTGTTATCATTGCTTGCTATATGGACCTCAACTGATATAGCTATGGTCCATCTACTTGAAAAATCTTTGTTTTGCACCGTAGTTTTTCATCTGAACTTTTATTAACCAATCTAATCTCTCGAAGATTTCATTCACTTATCTAATGTTTAATCAGGCTTAATCAGGTACCGATGCATTTTTCCTCGGTGAGAGTGGGTAAACCTCGAGGAGATCAGCCTCTTGGCTTATGTCAAGGTACTTGCCAAAAAAACGTAAATAAAACATTCATAAATAGCCCTAAAGGCTAAGGCCAGTAATAGAATTTCCAGAAAATGCAAGAGAAACGAGCAAACAATTTAATTATTTTGAGATGGAACTTCTAAATACTCGACAATCATGCTACAATATCAGATACCTTGACCCAATTCTTGACAAAATGTCACACGGCATCCTATTATTGAACAAAACAAGGTCAGTTTTTCCATCCAATCATTGACTTTTAAATACACGTGAACTTTTCTGTCATTTTCCTTCTTGCAAAGTGGATTAATCCAATACTCTCTTTCTCATCGCTTTGGTTTTTTAATGTTGTCAAAGAGTAGAAAAATAAAAATAGATGGGGAGAGACTGATCAAAATGATGAGGTCATGTGGGAATAAAGTTCAAGTCTTGAGTCTATTAGAATGCTTTAGTTGTATATATAACTTCACTTCCACTTGAAACGTATCATCATGATAAACAATTCGTCGAGTTCCAACCTTCTCTTAAAATCTATGAGGGATAGTTATAGAAATTTGATAGGCTCTCGATACAAGATTGTCAATCCGAAGGAAGAAAATTCAGTGATTGCCTTTATGATTGCCTTTAACTGATCTTCTCATTGAATCAATACAAATATGTGCATGTTTAAAAACACGAGAACGTTATATTGTTGATATTTTACCAGTATTTGATAATGTGCCATTCATGGCATTCACGTTCTTTATTCTCATTGAATCCTTTTTTGTTCTTAAATAGCGGTCGCTATTCTTTAAGGTCTTTTGCAAAGAAGCTCTATGTTTCCATTCGCGCGCGCGCGCGCGCACACATTAATGTAAATAAGGAATTATTTTTCAAATTACAAATTAGTCTTTAAATTTTAGAAAGAAGCAAGATGGTCCTCAACATTTCATTAGTCACAACTAGTCAATGGTAAAAAAATTCTGTCTATATGTGTTTTTATATATTTATATATACTAAAAGAAACCATATTCTTATTAATTAAGTATAAAGAAAAATAAAATAAACAGGAGAAAAACGAATAGAAAAGAAAAATCGCTCTGCAAATTCTTAGTATAGCGATAACTGTGTATACATATAATTCATATTAGATTTATTGTTAGACAAAGTAAAGAAATTGAGTTAGTATGAAAGAAATGGGTTAATGCACAACTTGCTATCGCAACTAGGCCGTCAATAGATTGGATTTTGCTCGAGATTCAATAAAATTAATAGAAGATGGATTTAAGGATTTAGTCAGAAAATCCGGATCAAGATAAGAATCCGATAATATGTTCGCTAAATGGATCAAATATGGATATAAATTAATTCAATCAAATAACAATTCAATCCAATTTGTTATATGTAGTTGAGTCCGTAAAATATTTTATGGTATGTTATTTGTCTCTAAAATAAATAAATGAGCAAAAAAAGAAGAAATTTAGAATAAAAAAGTCGTTAAATTCAAAACATAAAAAAAAATAAGAAAGTCAATTCATGTGTACACAGTATTTTGAAAAGCGTAATGTGTGACAAGGAGTGGAGGCTTCGGGCTAGGCGATCTAGACAAAGCCTGAAAGGGGAAAAAAGTAGAAAAGTAATTTTTTTATTTTAATATTATTTTTAATTTTTAATCAATCTAAAATTTATTTATTAATACATACAAATATAGTACTAAATGTAGTTTTAAGTGATTAACAAAATAAATATATTCGATAAACAAGATATAATAGTGTGAATTGAAATATTTGGAGAGTTTTAAATTTTTATTAATAGTACAATACATTATAGTCAAACCAAATGTACAACACACTATAACAAAATCAAACGTACAATATACTACAGTCAAACCAAATGGATTCTTACCCGACATCGAAAGTTTATAACAAAATGTTCAGAGATATTCTCTAAATAAATAAGTCAATAAATAGGTAAGCAACTTTTTGTACCATTAAATCCAATTGACTAAGATAAAAATTTGAAAAATTTATAATTATTAAACCCGTTTAAGAATTGGAAAAATTGGAAAAAAAAAGTTAATTTCAACATTGATATCGGATAATCGATAACATAGCAAATCAGATATGAATTTAACAATTAAATATTCGTTGGATTATTGGATCGGGTGGAATAATTATTCTTATTGGATCGAATCGGATCAGATCGGATATGAACATATCAATCCATATTCGAACAATTTACCTCCCTAACTATAGCCCCATCCAGCCCTAGCTCGAATTGGAGGTTTAAGGGTTTTTTCTTTGTGTTTCAAATTTGTATTTTGAATTCATTTTGAATTTTGTGTTTTGAGTGTCCATTTTGAGATTGTTGAAAATGTGTTTTTTTTGACATTTTGAAAATTTGTTTTGAAAACACACAAAATACGTTTTGAAAATTTTGACTTGATTATAACTAAAAACACCAAAAACGACAAATTTATCGTTTCTAGTTTTCTTAATAAATTTTTAACTTGTTTTCAAAAACGCGTTTTCGAAAATAGGAAAGAGAACGCGTTTTTATTGTTTTGAAAAATCGTTAAACGGTTTGAAAATGATAAAGAGAACATGCCCTTAATTACTCCCATTTCTCTTCTGGTTCCAATCGACACCAAATAAAATGTGGAGGGGTATCTCAAAATTGCATATTTGAGCAACATAGCTTTTTTCTTTCCACTTTACTTTTCCCTTTTTTCTTTCCTTTTTCTTTTATCTTCCTATTTCTTTATTTTATTTTTGTGAAAATTAATTTTGTTTTACCACTTTTCCCTTCATATTAGTATTTCACATGTCTTGCACATGCTATTTTAGTAGTGATTTCTGTCACCAAACTAGTTTTTCAACTATAATGAAAGTTCAAAGACAAACTTGATAATTGAGCAATAAAGTGGTAACTAGCGGCGAAATTTTAATTAGAGCTATTTACACACTCTATTTCCCTCCCTTATCTTTAGGGCATGTTTGATTGTAAGGATGTAATTTGCATAAAAGATCTAGAATTTATTTGTATGAAAATTATCAATTAAAAGTGTTTGATTGACTTAATTCTCAACCTAAAAAATATTTTATTTTTTCATAAAGTTAGAGTTTTTTTGGAGGTGCGAACTGTATAGAAAAAAACTCCCCATAAATAAAAGTTTTCTTTATTTTTGATGAAAATAAAGTCACGTGACCAACTTTTATAAAATATTTTTCATGAAAAAAATGTCAATGAAACACCCCAAAAATAGAAACTTTGGTGGAAAAATGACATTGTTCATAGGATATAAAGTCAATCAAACACACCATAAATATTTTTCATGAAAAAAATGTCAATCAAACACTTCAAAAGTAGAGTTTGGGTGGGAAAGTGACATTTTTCATGAAGACAAAGTCAATCAAACATATCCTTATAGTATTATGATCTCACTCTATTTCATCGTAATAGCTAATTTCATCTGCTGACTACCTATACATGAATAATAATTTTATCCTCATTCTTATCTAATAGTCAATTCCTTCTATGATGTAAAGTCAAGAGCTAACTTGAACATCGAAGATTCAAGGGAGTAATTTCAGTGTTCTTTTTGCAAGTGAACAGGGACCACATAAAAAGAAGGGGGGGTGGTCTTTCAAATTCGAGGAGGTTGATATTGAGCTGCCGTCAACATATTAGAAAGGAGTTTTTGAATTTAACCCTATAGTCGAAGAAACGATATGAAGAACAAAGTTTATACGGAATTCTTTACCCTCTCACTTTGTAATCAGTATGTTATTTATTTTGTAAGTGAATTACGAAGTTTAAAAATAAGTAAGTTACTTACTACAGACAGTTCACGTAGAATGAAGGTAGATGGAACAAAAGGCACATAGCAAAGTTTCGATTTTCAAATATTAGCACGTACCAATTCAAACAGATACATAATTATCATTAAAGAAACTAACTAAAACGAAGAATTACATCTACTACACTGAGAATTGTTTATTTAAAAAAAAAAAAAAAGAGGAAGAAATGAAATAAGTAATTAACTGAAAGTGCCTACCTTGATCTCTGAAGTAGGATTCACCGGTTGGTAATGCTCCTCCTTTGCTTTGTTGTATCTTTCAATTAAATATTTCATGCTGATAAGAGGAGATTAAGAACAGATTTTAGAAAATAATTCAGAGAGAGAGAGAGAGAGAAAAGAAGACGAAGCTTTGTACAAAGTTTTGCAGACGAGAATGAAAGAAAAGAAAAATTGATGATACGATCTACAAGGCCTATTACTCTCGATAAAATGTCGGGGCTGTAATGACTCTATTTGCATTTTTCGTTGACTTATCATGTAAAATTGTAAGCATAAAGCACTCTGGACACCATTTCTTTACAAGCCAATTTAAAGAGTGGTTTCTACCCAAAGTGGTCGTTACATTTAAAATTAGAACAACAATCCCTTCTTGGGATGTAGCTCGGAAACATGGGTTGTTGTGGACGTCATTTCTGAAGAGGATGGTAATGTAGCGACTCCAATTGTATCTCATTTCGCTCGTGGATTGCTTGTTTTGTGTCTTTATAAACACTTTTGACGTCCTTTTCTTACAAGCCAGTTTCAATAGAGAGTTCTAGTCAACTTGTTTTTATTTTATTTAAGCCTGGTCAAAGTGGTTGTTACGTGTGCACGTGTAACTAAGCCCCTGTTTGGTGACAATTTTTTTTTTGGAAAAACATTATTTTGAATAATGAATTTTTGGAGAATGTGTGGTTTATGTAAAGTTTTGAACTTACGTGTAAAATATTTTATTATGTGAACGTGTGGATAAAAATAAGCACATAGAAAATAGAATTTTGAAATAATTGAAGACAAACATGGGCTAATTATTAAAAAATAAATTCATAATTTCTTAGTTCATACGACAATTACTCTTCATGGATAACCTATTAATGGGCATTTAAATTCACAATAATCAAAACTAGATTATATATGTTAAATTTATCTGAAAAAATGACCATTAAAAGAATATGGACAATTTTTTTTCCTCCCCCTTTATTTAATGAGAGAAAAAAAGCTTCACATTTTAAAAAAAAATGTACATCTAAGCTTTTCATAATTTAATTTAACCATAAATTACATAAATGATCGACAAAGCTTCGATGTATGGAACTTTTAGAGATCGCCGCCATAAATTCCTAAATTCAGTGGACAAATTATAAACCAATAGAATCAAGAAATAAGACTTGTAGAAAATCGTAGAGAATTTGTTCATATGACAAAAGAATCAAATAAGACTCATTAAAGAACAACTAACAAAATTGTAGAAGAACTGAAAGGACACAGGGATTTCTTCATTTTTGGTTGAGCAATAATGAAGTGATTTTTCAGAACAATTTCAAATGCTTTGTCAGCAAAACAAGGGTGTTTAAAGAGAGAAGAAAATGAAATTTCATCACTTGAAATGGAAGGCAAGGTAACTAAATGTTATGCACGAAAGCTTAGAAAATGAGAGTAGATCATATTAA
Source organism: Fraxinus cuspidata (assembly GCA_903798385.1). NCBI lineage: Eukaryota > Viridiplantae > Streptophyta > Magnoliopsida > Lamiales > Oleaceae > Fraxinus > Fraxinus cuspidata. The sequence goes on along the minus strand of CAIGRP010010379.1, from coordinate 4,323 downwards.
AGCAGTCAATTTCATACTTAAGGAGAAAGAGGTAAAAATTGAAGAAAACCCCAAAAATTATGAAAAAAAAGAGAAGTCCGGTGGAAAGGAAAATACGAATTTGGAGTTACTAAAAGAAACTTCGTATATTCTCGAAAATAAGCTTGAGAAAAAAGGGAGCTAAAATCAATCGAAAGGTATTGCAGATTTGTGAGGAAACTGAAATATAACATATAAAGCAAGATTTAATTTGAGTTTGAAGAATTTTTCGCTCAAGTGTCTAGATTAAAGAAAAACCATCACTTGCCAAAATGAGATGGACAAGTTTATGAAATAGATGTGGTGTGAACATTAACTTGTGAATGGACATATAGAAGAAATTTACACACAGCATATCCTCGTTGAAGAGAAGAAAGATTAAATGTTTCACAAGTCTAGTTTAAATGGAGCTCTTACAAATAATGTAGAAATAATAATAATCTAGAGACGTGAATATAAATTTTTGACAAGATTCATGATCTGTGGAACTCAATAATGCCTACATTAATTTATTATCTTGATAAAATTAAGAATACACATCCAACATCAAATGTATTATGTCTAGAATGCATGAATTTACGCCGTAAATAAAATCATCCTATTTTTTTAACTATAAGTAGGAGCCCAAATCTATCGTTTCAAACTCGTTGTCCCATTAGTTGTCCTTTATATAGATTTTTGATATATTGATCACATCACATTTTCTTAGCATACACCTTGTTAGCATCTTCCTATATGCTAATATGAGATGATGTATTAAAGTGTCAAAAATGTATTGAAAGGACAACAAGTCCAGCATATTTAAACTTGTATAAATAGAAGCTTTTAGATTATCGTATACTACTAGATTATTAACGAAAATTTCACTACTTGCAAAATTTTGAAGAATTTTATTTATTTCTTTAAATTTATTGTTTGGAATTATATTTTCTAATTAACATGTTGACTTTCTATAGGTACTAATTAAAATTCATTCAGATCAATATCATCCTTAAGATTAATATATTTCCAAGTATATAATTCACCATATATAAGATAATAATACTGGTAAGCAAATACTAATATTTATGTATTTCCATACCACATATTTTCTTGAATCAGAATAAGGAAACATGCACTCAATCACACACACACATTATTGCATGGATGGATTGTTTCTTTATTATTTTTACAGAAAACTTTAGATATTAATTTATTTTTCAACCCTAATAAACCCTAATCTGCATCAAATCAAACAGAAAAAATGAAGATAAACTTTCTATTGTAGTAACTTATTTGCATATATAATTATAATTAAGAAATTAAGTAGATTAAAGAGTATATTTATTATTAAATTAATTACCTGGTGCTGGCAAAATCATAGAGCTTTCCACTGCTAGAGAAAATAATCAATCCAACGTGTGCATCACAAAGAATTGAAAGCTCCTTAGCCTTCTTCAGCAACCCACTTCTTCTCTTTGAGAAAGTGACTTGCCTACTCGTTGAATTGTCGATCCTACGGATCACAATCTTCCCTCTTCCCATTCCTAGTCGATCGATCTGCTATACATCAGCAGACAAAGATACAAAATAGAGGGTTTTTAGTCAAATCCCACTTTTAGAAATTCACAGAAAAGATAAAGAGAGAGATAGATAGAGCCAAGAGAGCTTACTAATTTGAGCTTTGATTGAAGACCAGTGTGTGTTAGTGTGTGAGAGAGAATATAGAGTAGAGAGAGAAAATTTTTGGGATGTCTTTTTGCCTTTCTGTAGCTGGTACTGGTTGTGATGTTCTTAGCTTTATGCGGTAAGCAGGAAGCGGTTTTCAAAACATGGAGCGGTTTAGTGGTTTCACTGAACAACAATGTCGAGAGTATGATAAATACCTTCTACTCGCTACTAAAATTGGCCAACTGTGAGACTAAAATCAAACGAGTGTCATTGACCTCCTAAATATCGATTTGATGGACAGATGTCGAGAGATTAGAGAGAGTACAAGAATGTGCACTCGAGCGAGTGAAGGTAATGTGTACCTCGGAGTCTCAGAAACCACTCTGATTGGAGGGAGGTTTTGTGAAAGTAGTTGAGATTATTTAGAAATTTGATGTTTTCGTTTAGCTAATAGATCACTGACAGTTGGAGAACAGTTGTTGGAACAAAAATAATAAAATAACTAAGAATAAATTTCCTTTTCAAAAAGTATTGCCTGGCCAATGTTTGAACATTAAAATTTAATTATTATTTTTCTACTCATTTTCAATCATACATTTTTCAATAAAATAATATTTTCCATCACATCAATAACATTTTCTTTTTTTTCAAATCACGTATTTTTTATCAATCTACTATTCCGAAATACATTCTTCCAAAATAACGTGACTCAAACGCACCCTTGAAATCTTGATTACCTTCGTATTCAATCTTTAATTATTTATAGCATTTTTAAAATAGTTATTACTCTTTCTATGTATTATAGAGTTTCGTCGTGGGAGAATAATCTTGTGACAGTTTTTGTTGACTGAAAACATTTTCAGAAAGATTCTTATTCCACTTAAGGTAAGAAATATAAGTTTTTTTTTTTTTCCATAAATGGTAGATTCAATTAGACCAACATAAAAGTTTAAACTAGAAAAGAACTTCAACTGTTGAATTAAATTATCTATAATATATTAAATATCACATCGAGTATGAATCATTTTTTGAACGATTTTAACCATATTATAATTCAATTATTTTAATAATAAATTAATTTTTGTTTTTCAATATGTAATTAATACTACAAAATCATTGTCATCTATGAATTTCGTATTATTAATTCTCAATTAATTAACATTAACATTAATCTAAAATCAATAAATCTTGATTTGATGAATCTTGATTTACATGAATTTAGAATTATTATAAATGAATTTATTTCTATTCATGTATCTAGAAATTTTAATAGCTGCTTATATTCATGTATTAATAACTAATTCTTATGTATCAAATGCAGTATAAAAATAGTGCTCATTTGTAATATTTCATCATCACAAAAAATTTGAATTATAGAAGTTGAGTTTTAAGATTATAATTTTCTTTTCTTAAATGTCTATTATTGATATCAGATATTACTTTTATAACACTTATAAAGCATTTTGAAAATAACGTGCAATACACATTCAGCTTTGACTAATATCACAAAACGTTTTATCCAAATTCATTTTTATAAAGATAAAAAAACAATAAAAATTGCAATAATTTCACTTATTAGATGATTCTATTGAGATAAGAGAGATATGGTAAATAATTTCTGTTTGTTTGTTTTTGTTTTTTTTTTCCCTTTCGTTTTAAGCTCATGTTTGGTGTAAATTATGATCAGATTTTTAGTAAATTTCGATAAAAATTGATAAAATATGTAGTTAAAAGTTGTAAATCTCGTGAAATGTGTAGATAAAATTAATTATTAAATTTGACTTGAAATTTTTATCAACTATTAATCTACACCAAATAAAAGCTAAGTAAGTTTCCTTTTTATCAACAAAATAATATTTTCCATCACATCAATAACGTTTCCTTTTTTTTTTCAACCATGCATTTTCCACCTATTTACCATTTCGAAATACATTCTTTCAAAATAATGTGCTCAAACACGCAATTGAAATCTTGATTACCTTCCTATTCAATCTGTAATTATTTATAGCATTTTTAAAATAGTTATTACTCTTTCTATGTATTATAGAGTTTCGTTGTGGGAGAATAATCTTGTGACAGTTTTTGTTGACTGAAAACATTTTCAGAAAGATTCTCATTACACTTAAGGTAGTAAATATAAGTGTTTTTTTTCCATAAACGGTATATTCAATCAGACCAACGTAAAAGTTTAAACTAGAAAAGAACTTCAACTGTTGAATTAAATAAATATTTATAATATATTAAATATCAGATCGAGTGTCAATCATTTTTTAGACGATTTTAACCATACCACAATTCAATTATTTCAATAATACATTAATTTTTCGTTTTCCAATATGTAATTAATATTACAAAATTCTTGTCATGTATGAATTTCGTGTTATTAATTCTCAATTAATTAACATTCACATTAATCTAAAATCAATGAATCTTGACTTGATGAATCTTGATTTACATGAACACGGAATTATTATAAATGAATTTATTTCTATTCGCGTATTTAAGAATTTTAATGGCTGCTTAAATTCATGTATTAATAATTAAGGGTAAATAGCACAAAACGTACATACCTTTCAATGTCATTGTGCAAAACGTCCATACTTTTCATTTTTTTTGCATTTTCACTCCTACCTTTCACATTTCTTGTGTAAAAGG
>CAIGRP010010371.1:0-13862 GCA_903798385.1 Fraxinus cuspidata | reverse complement strand
TAAAATTGCGTTTGGCGACGGCCGCGTTTTCTCTCTTCTCCTTCACGTTTCTTTCTTTTCAGATTCATTATATGTGGGAATTTGATCAAGTCAGATCACATAATGTAACAATTAATTTCATAACATATGAGATGAGATATTACGAGATTATTGATTTTTTTATTTTTTATTTTTTATGATGAATTATGCGATTGGACATTTCATAACACGTTTCTTTACCTTGTGCTGGAATTTCAGCTCCTCAAAAGTTGAATTGCCCTGGTATTCTGCCCTGATTTAGAATCAAAACTGAAGTGCCTTTTCGCTTCTCAAATGTTTTGTGTGCTGAATGCCCTTTTAAGACAGCTTATTTTATTTGTGCATCCCTATCCTCAAAATCGTATTTGAGCTCCTAACTCAACAACTGATACTTTTAATATGTGGTGAGCACTTGTTAAGGAAAAAGTAGAAGAGTTCTCCTTTGATTCTAGAAAGAAAAGGGAATTAAAGAAATTGGTTCATGATGGTAACTACAAATTGAAAAATTGAGGAAAGGGATCATCTTAATACTAACTACTGGGGAAATCCCTTCTATATATGCCAGCAATCATCATTTTTTATTTTCCTCTGAATGGAAAGAGATGTTCCTTCACTCTATCCACTTGTTTACCCGACTTAGTGTTTGATTGCTCCCCCTAGTTCTCTGATGGTGGTGTTTTGAGGAGAGCTTTCAGACCTGAAAATATATTCCTCCAAACATTAATATTTTCTGGAATTGGTTTGAGATTTGTAGTAAAACTACAAATTTCAAGGGGTCTACTACTTCAAAATTAACCAGAAATAGCTTTTTATTGAGAATGGCTCGGAGAAGAGGAACAAAGATGATTTTGCTAGGGTGGATCTGAACTTGAAAAGCTTGATGGAAGAGTCAAGAAATATTGACTGGGAGGATGATGGCAGTGGACTCGGTGAAAGAATGAAAGTCAGAGAGGAGGAATTAGAAGCTTGATGGAAGAGTTAAGAAATATTGGCCGGGAGGATGAAGACAGTGGATTTGATGATGGATTTTGAAAGTTTTACATTACCTAATATTTAGACCCGACGTGCGAGATTATACAATTAAAAGAACAAATCACTTTTTAATTGTTTCTAGCTGGTTAGATCAAATAAGTCAATTTATCTTAAGTTTGAATATCATAATCAATAATTAAAGCAGTAAAGAACACCAAAGATGATCAAAGAGAAATTCCAACTGGGTAAAAACTCTTGACACATTGCCAGTCAATAATCCAGTATAAATCAAAGCAAATTTACAGTAGTGTCCAGACTCGTCTATCCTATAAAACATTTGACTAGAATTCCTACAGTCTTCTTTGATCCTACTGAAGTTGTGCTCCTTCAAAACAAATCCCGACTCCTGGTTTATACCTTAGCCCTCCAGGATTGCGTGCCGCTAGATCCTGACCCCCAATACCTTACCTTAGTCCTCCTGAATTTATGCTTCTACAATAGATCCCAATCCTTGGTATCGACTTATTTTCGATGGATTAAATAGGTGTATGATCAAAAGATTTTGTGTGTTTTGATATGTGGTTTAATATGAAACAATATGGTTTGATCAACAAAATATGTTTTGGATGAATTTATGGATCAAGTAATATGTGGTGCTTGGATTTTGGAATCAATGAATGTTTTGGATCTTCAAAGGAATGATCTCTATGGAATAAATATGACTCAACGCACTTTTAAACGTTCATAAGGTAGGATATCTATAGGGAAAAGTGTTTGGGATGAAAAAGGATTGAAAAACGAAGTGTTTGAAGCAAAACAGGTTTCTGAACGTCGACCCATTGTTCGAACGCCAAGCTAGTGACAAGCAAGCAGCAGTTGAGCAGTCGTCAGTATTTTTATTACAAATATCTCTTCCGATGTTCGATTAAGATGATTTAAAATGTGTTAGAAAGCTAACTCAAATGGCTACAATTCTTCTAAATAGTCTTGTCCAAATTCCAATGTTTTCCATGTAAAAAATGCGTTGCAAGTTGTGACTGAGAAATTGAAGCATAACTTGTACAACTCTTTGACACTCTATAAACTTCTAATTGCATTCTCTTGATCATATGATCTTCTAGGACATCTTGAACTCCTTTAATGACTATAATACCAACCACAACTCTTTTGAATTTAATTAGGACTTAACAACTCTTATTTTGATTTTGATTACAACTCGATAAACTCCTAATACAATTCAACTAGGACTTGATTTTGATTAAGGAAATTGCCAATTATAATTTGGACTTAACAGATTTATAGCTCATTGTTATGGCGTAAATAAATTTAATGACCATTGTTGAATGAGACATGTTATACTTGCATGTAAGAATAAGCGTTGACATTACATGTTATTGTACTTTAATCCATATCTTTTATGCATCACTAAAGATGATTTTTTTCTGTGGTTTATTGGTGAGAGGGTTCAGTGAATGCACATTGATATGGCAGGCCTAGCTTGGAATGGTAAGAATAAAAGAGAACCAACCACTCTCCACTACTTTTTAATTCGGAAGTGCATCGTCGAGGTTTTTCCAGAACCAGAAGCAATTTTCTCTAGTGATCAATAGCCCGTTCTTTATCCAATTTCGGGTCAAAAATTGCGGAATAGGATTCGATGTGGTGGTTGCTAAACTAAGTTGATCCTCAACTTAAATAGAAACTTAAAATAATTAGATTCTTGTTATATTATGTAAAACTAATTCGGAAGATCATACATACATACATACATACATGAATATATGCATAGGCACACCTGTCTTATCATTTTTCCTTGCATTTACTTTGCTAGAGGCTTTTGATTGTAACCATTGTTTTATGATTTCGGATATTTGTTGATTTTTAATTCTTGCTGGTGCATTATGTACGAGCATGTCAATTCCTATGCTTAATATAGTTTTGAGTTGGGCGTTCAATTTGTTTTGGAATTTTGGTTGTTGCACAGGTTTAGTTTTTTTTTTTAAATAAATATTTTAAAAAAATTAGATTTACCGACTAAAATTGTAGTGGGAAAATGTTATTGCTTAAGTTCTAATTCTCGACTAAATTTTTCTTTGTTAGTAAATGGTGACTTTTCCCATCCAATTATAATGGTCGGCCAATGTTTACTACTGCTACTAATGATTTCATGGGCAGTTGTATTGTCGGCCAATATGTGACCTTTCCCAATCCAAAATATGGTCACAAAAAAAGTTGTATCGTTACTGATTAACATAATTTTGTTAAGTGAAAAGGTTTACATTTCCCGACTAAGATAAATTCTAGTCGGTGAAAACTTTTGGTAGCTGGCTTTTGGCGATCAACTGCCAGTCAATATTTTCTAGTCAGTGAATGGTTTTATCGACTATTATTGGTCTTTTAGCGACCAATATTTTGGTCTGTAAAACTCATATATCTTTTAGTGTTCGCTCATAAATAATCTTTCAATTTTTAATATATCCTTGTGATATTTCTTTTCAATTATTTGGTCATATGAGGCTTAACATAATCTGTTTGTGGACTAATCAACAAAATGCCAATTAGAATCACTCGTATCTATTGACTAGACAAAGGGTATACTATATTTTTCTATTTTTTATTTCAAACAATATATGGTGCAACAAATATACTGATGTCATTGCATCAAGTCATTAATTCATCACCTTTGCTACTATTTCTAGCGTACATTCTCCACAGACAATAATTATTTAATGTAGACAATAGGCTAGACACCACGAATTGTATCGTTATTCATCATTTGCGCATTCTTTAATTACTGGGACTGTGCACCAAGAAAGTATCGTCAAAGAGAGTGGAGTTGATGAACTCTTCAAGTATTGGGAGCTGTTGGTTGTCATCGTAACTGTACATTAGAGGAACCATTCTTGCAAGATTAAGAGAAGCTTTTGATATGGAAGAACTTGATGAGTTAATCAAATGCAAACACTCCTTGTTAAGATGTTTCCATTCACTTGATATAATATCAACAACACACTTTCACGCAATCTTAATGGTTGATCTTGGATTCTCTTTCACATAGCACTCTATGTACGAACCATCGTTTCCATCTTGCTGCTCATCCTGTCATTAGGTTGATACGAAACAAATTAACAACAAACATGTAATTAATTAACATGGAAGTATCAACCATGATATTTAAAATTCTAGATGATGGTCTATGGAGTTATAATATAAAATTTTAGTATGTAATTACCTTGGCACTTCCAAAGTCATCCCAGAGACGGAGAATAGCAGCCACAGAGGACATAGGTACTGATATATCATCCACTTGAACTCTCTTGTTCTTTTATTGATTCCCAAAAGAAAGAAGAGGTGGACAAGCACCACATGTACTCCTAAACTCACCTTCCCATTTCTAGGTACTCATTGGAGGTCGGAAAGTGCCCTGAAGCAAACCATTTAGCTTCTACTAGGAATGCATCACACAGACTTGCCCACTACAATAAATGAAGGATATACCATTAATGTGATCTTGTTTGGTTTAGCTAAAAATGTTAGATTTTAATTTGAGTCAAAATCAAGAATTAAGTTTAACCATACATTTTTTTGACATATAATTTTTATCGACTTTTTCGCAACACGTTTTATCATTTTTTATCAAAATGTACTAAAAATCTTATTTTTATCTATACCAAATAGGAGCCGCGTATTAGTACGGACGGAAAAGACTATCCATCTCACCGTTGATTTTAGGGAATCGATTGGATTATATCCGTGCTTTTTGTAAATCTTGTAGCCTATATCATTTGTGGTATCATGAAAGGCCTTGTAGCACATCTTCCAGGGTTTTTGGTAACATGTGAAGGGCCTCATGGTCCCACCTGTACATAATTTAAATATTTAAATCATCAAAAGATATTCAAGTTAAAATCCCCAGTTAAACATATTGCATGTCCACTCTTGTTCTCCCTACTAAAACTAGAAAAGGAAATAACACAGGTATAGAAAACGAGGATAGCCCAGCATGTTTTATACATGTGTACAACTCGGGTAAAGATAGTAAGTTCTTCTGATGTCTCATAATGATGAAAAATGTCATCTATTATGTAAATAAACGTGATGGATTTGGTGAGCTCAAGCCTTTTCTCCAACATGCTTGGATCATTTAGGGAGGCCTGGACCATGTATACCATTTTAATGGTTGGTTCCTAGCCTGCTTAAATTCCTGAGCCAAGCCAAGGTCTTTCCACCACCTAAAATTACAAAAGATTCCCTTTCAGTTTTCCTCTAAATTGTCGATAAAATTTCAAACTTGTTATGTCTTCTTACTTGGAAATTTGGATCAGTTCTTGTTGGTTGGTGGTCTGTGCCCTTGAAATATCCATTTTTGTGAGCTCTTTCAATGTTTTCCCCCATCCATCTATGCCTTGAAAATCTCTAATATACTTCTTTGCAGTAAATCTTGCAATGCTCTTGTGATAAGGATGCTTCAATCTGTTACTAGCAATTTGGCTACTAAATTTTGCTGCTTCATCAAGAATATCTTCTCCTTCTGTCGCTAGCTGAGCAGCTTCATACAATTCCATCAATCCTCTAATATCTTCCTTTAATTTACCTTCAAACACCCCATCTTTTCCCTTGAATTTGTTGAATATGTCTGCGGCATGCAATTTATTACCAATAACCATTTTTTGTTCATGTAATTATCAAAAACAAGCACAAAGCAAAGAGAAAAAATTTCAACCTGCGGGAATGAAAAAACCATGTCCTCTTATCAAGAGTCTGAAGAAAAGTGAAATATCACGAAGATTAATAGGAGTATCCATCAAAAGAAGTGGTGGCTTCCATATAACGTCGCTGAAGAACTGCTTCAATCTCTTTCTGAAAATGGTAGTCAACACCTAGTCGCTGGATAGCACCACCAACATTAAGCTTTCTGTTTGATTTTCTAATTCCTCTGATTTCAATAATTCCCTGACATCCGTAATTTTTTGTTCATATTCCATAGAAAATTCATCCTGCAAGTAAGACTGATTTTTGCTTTGCGTGAATATGCATCGACACGTAATACATATATATATATATATAGTTTTAGAACATGAATAACTTAAAAACTTTTCCCATTCAGAATGGTTTGATGGGGTTTAGAGAGGTCAGAAGTTTCTTCAAGAATGGTCCACTTCTGAGGAGTTGCTCTGCGCGGAACAAGATATGGTCTAATATTTCCATTAAAACAATGGCTGGGTAAAGACGAGGAGCTCTTGGAGACTGCCATGGCAGAGAGAGATGTATTTTTAGACAAAGAGCTATGCTTATTAATTAGAAGACGTTTGTTTGATAAAATTAAGAATTGATTATGGGATTTATATAGGGTGCAAGTTCCTGCTCCAATTAGTGTTTGTGTGTCACGTTTCATTGTATGGGACCGCCAAGAAAACGTTTAGATGACCATTAGTATTTCATTATGAATATATCAACTAGAGAGGTTAAGAACATCTTCAAAAGATTCTATAAATATAAAATGATTTTTTTTTTTTTAGAGAACACGTACTTAAAAATAAGTTTTAAAAAACTCTCTATTCATTTTTAAAAATAGAGTTTCAATACTCTATTTCTTAAATTATACAAATTTTATTTGAATTATTTGGCCATTGATAAATAAAAAATATGTTAAATTAAAAATGGGAAAAATCAATAAATATTTCTTTAATAACGACAAAATGATTAACTGAAATAAAGAGCATTTTAGAAGTGTATAAAAATTTCACTCTATATTTAAAGATGTTCGCTATCATACATGGTGCTCTTTGTAGAAGCGGTGTTCTAAAAAACATAAAACAAGACTAGGTGTGGAGGTCAAGATTCAAGTGTTACAAACTTAAGCGAGGCCTTTACATAAAAAAGCACTACTTATTTTTATTGTTATTTTAAATACTTAATCATTCTAAAAATTATTTAATAATTTAAATAATACATACCAAAAAAACTTAAAATTATAAAATACTATATTTACTTAATAATTTCTATAACTAGTCAATTATATATAGCCTCTTTGAACCCCATTTTTTCATTAGAATGTATTTTGAAATAGTAGATTTATTGGGAATGTGTGGTTGAAAAATAAGAAAAAGTTTTGAGTTTCATGTAATATTATTTTATTGAAAAATGTGTTGTTAAAAAAAGAGGGAGAAAAATGTATTTGGAAATAATAAGGATCAAACTAGGGGAAAAAATTCAAATTTTCAAGAACAAAAACTATATTATTTTTCATAGTTTCAACTTTCAATTAGAAAAGTCATATTTAATAGATATAGGAATTTCATACACACTTTTGAAGTTTCAACAATACAATAAGTCTCAAAATCATAATTATATAATATAGATAGCACTAAAACTTAAATATTATCTAAATCTTTATTGGATAAAGTTATTTTTTATTTTTATACAAATAGAGTAATCTAAAAATATTAAACTAAAGTCAAATAAACACCTTTTAAAAAAAGAGTTAAAAAATTAAATAAGGTAAAAAAAAAGTAATAATGCAACCATTAAGCGACTGTCAAGGAAAAACGTTGTTCATGCTTCGTGCCTAGGTGCACTTCTTAGAAGACTAGTAAATAGGGAGGCTTTTGGGTATACCCTTCTCTAAATACATGCACACCCGATATAAATAGTACTAAAGTTTAAATTAGAAATAAACTCAAGGCCAAGAGCATCTTCAAAAACCTATATTTTTAAGAGCATATTTTTCAATTCAAAGAGCATCTATAAATTTAAGAAGTAAAAATTCTTAAGTACTTCAACAATCTATTTATATTTCACACATTTACTATTCTAAAAAAAATAGTTTATTTTTCTCTATCTTTTATTTTCATTAGCATTCCACCAAATTATTATATTGTTTTCCTCAATTGAAAATTAAAATACTTTGAATGTATCTAATTATAGAGAGCCAACTTACTTCTATTTTAAAATGTTATTTTGAATAGTCTCTTGCATTTTAAACATAAGATGCACCATATGTTAAAAAGTCAAATCATTAAAAATTATAGGTTCCAAGACACTATTGAAAATAATATTTAGAGGGTGTCTAGTGGGGATTAAAATTAAATTTTTAGTAGATTTTGATAGAATATTTTGAAATGTGTGGTTGAAAAGTTGTGAAATCCACGAAAGATGTAGTTGATATTGATTATTTAACTTTGAGTTGGATTAAAATCAAATTTTAATTCGGATCAAACAAGGGTTTAAAAATAGAGAGTGAGTTGAAAATTGGAATATTTTGAATACATTTAATTATAGAGAACGGATTTGACTCTCCAAATTTTGAGAGTCAATTTCATTCTCTATAATTAAATACATTTAAAATATTTTAAACTTCAATACTCCATATATTGACTCAATTAAATAGTATATAGAAAAAAATTGAGGAAAATAATATAATAATCTAAAGGAAACCTGCTGAAAATAAAAGATAGAAAAAAATAATAAATACATATTGAGATTAGTAAATTAAGCCCTTGTTTGAGTTCTATTTTTTTTAGTCAAAATGTATTCTTGAACAATGATTTAACCATATTTCAACTACACATTTTTCAATAAAATAATATTACACGCAGACTCAAAACGTTTTTTATTTTCTTTTTTAACTACACATTCTCCATCGTAACACTATTACAAAATAGAAAAAAAAATGGGGCTCAAACAAGCCCAAACTATTAAAGATAAAGTGGTTGTCTGAGTATCTAAAATTTTTTACTCTCTATAGATGCTCTCTAAATTGTAAAATATGCTATTTAAAAATGAATAATGGTATGTAGCACTAGTGGTATTGAGCATGAGTTTACGTTATCACGCTTGATATGATCAATTAAATGAATCACATGACATGACATGACATTGCATAAATAAATCTATCTTTTAATTTTATGCAAGTGCCACCTAGAATACTACTTGACATTGAAATGCATTACTCTTTAAAAATGGAGTATCTTAGAGATGCCAAGAGTCTTTAAAAGTGAGATATTCGTTATTTAAAAGAGTCAAACCTTAAAATTAAGTTTTAAAACACTCTTTATTCTAACTTTATAAAATAGACAGTGAAATGTTTTTTTATTTATCAAGACTGTATTAATAAAATTGTAAGTTTTAATGTTTCAATACTTAAATTATACATATTTATATTGAATATTTTAGCTATTCACACCTAAATTAGAAAAATGAGGAAAAAAACCAATAAATGAATGCCAGAAAAAGAAAAATAAATAGTAAAAATAAAGAGTTTTGTTGTAATATATACAAAATTTTACTCTTCAAATTTAAATATACTATTTATTATGATCAATATGCTCGTTAACAATAAATAGCATCTTGGAGATGCCTGATGTTTTAAATATTCACCCAAGTATAATTAACCCCAAAGTTTGTTATAAATACAGTCTACAATTTACACAGGGATTTACGAGTCTAGTAATTAGAGAGGCTGATGCTTTAAATACCCACCCTAGCATAATTAACTTCAAAGTTTGTAATACAATTTAACTCCAAAATTTACACGAGATATTTACAAATCTTTTAATAAAAAATGCTAATGCTTTAAATACCGGCCCGTTAATCACTTTGACATGATTAACACTATCTCATTCAACCCCCGTTGGATGATGATTAAAATCAAATTTATAATAGAGTTTAATAAAAGTTGATAAGATACATGGTTGAAAATTTGTAGGTCATGCAAAATATGTGATTAAATTAATTGTTTGTTTTAACTTAGATTAAAATCTAGATTTTAATTCCTACCAAACAGACATTCAATATTCTCGAGTATCCGACATGACCTACATGTACTAAAGGAAACAAAACCAGCTATTACTAACTCGTTGGCCATCAAAAGATTGAAGTGGTAAATTGAATAATTATCCTTTTAACTTCGTTTTTTTCTTCAGCTCTTGTGTGGGAGATAATTTTTAATATGCGATTAAAAAGTAGAATCTTTGAAGATCAATTAGCAGAGGTTTAGTACTTTCATGTATATTCAGTTTGCTACAATACTGTTGGAGTTTGTTTTGGGGTCTGCGTTGAAGAATACATCTCAGTCGATTTTAAAAGTTATGGATAATATCAATTTACCACCACTATTAGTGGCGCTATCGTATTCAATTGTTAGAAACAAACCCCCAAAAGAAATATTTAGCCTCCACAGATGTACGCGGAAGCTGATTTAGTGGCGTATGATTTAAGGATGGTTGAAGGTATTAAGTCTAGCAAGGAACCTTCGACAAAAGTATTTGGTTGTGTTGATTCTGTTTTAGAGCGTGTTTCGGCCCTGTTTGGTAACTTTTGAATTATTTATGATTTTATTGTTAGTGTTGATAATTTAAGCAAATTTTGGAAATTTGGGGTAATTATGTTGAGCAGTGTTTGCATTCATTTATCATTGTTGGACTTTGTGGAAGATAAGGAGAATTTTTTGGTTGAAGAGTTTTGTTGAAAAGCTATTGGTTTATTCCTTGCAGTTGAATTTATCTTCAAGTGGAGAAATTTTGAAGTTTTGTTTGATGCAATGAAACTTGGTTCAAGGTTGAGATTTGTTGTAGTTTGACCAAAAATCTAGTGGGTATTGAAGTTTTGGTTGAAATAGTTTTGAAGAGATCAAATTATGGATCGAGGAGAAAAATTTATCGCAATTTCATTAGCAAGCCACTAGCTAGGGCTCGAGTGGCATCATCAAATAATCAGCAGAAAAAAAAGTAATATATCATCGTGCATTAACAAGTTGAAAAAAGAAATAAATAAAATCTAATTAACACAAACTCATGTTAACCATACGATTTTTTTTTTAAAATTAATACAAATTGATGTCTAGGAAAATTAGAAAATTTGATACTCTAAAGTATTTAGCATAATGAATGCAAAAAATTCAATTTCTCATAGAAGCTGGATTTAGAGGTTTTCAAAGAAAAAATAATTTATATCTTCTGAAATTACGTGTTCAACCCAAACTACACCTAGACGGGGGGTGGGGAGAGGCTGAATAGATGATTATTCGAAATTAAAAATTAAAAATTAATTAGCAACAAGTCACTATTAATAATCTCTAGATGATTAATCAATTGAGTCAATTTTCCTAATTTGAATATGAAAGCAATAAATAAACAACCAGAATGATCAGAGAGAAACCACAACTAGGTAAAAATTTCGGGCATTTTGCTAGTCAACAATCCACTATAAACGAATTATGAGCTTACAGTTCCCCAAACATGACTACTACTAGTACTTTATGACCTACTAACTGCAATTTCCACGGCCCTCCCAGATTGCGTATTCCTACACCAACTTTGGCTTTATGAATTCATTTATCTCACGTGGATCAACAAAGAACTCTGTGTTCTCCGACAACTTTGGCTTTGTTTTGATTTGCCAAGAACAAATCAAAACATGAAAGTTGAAAGCTTGTTTGATGAGGAAGAAATGAAGCAGTAAGTATTTTCTCAATGATCAACCTTAAGAAAAATCGTTCACAGGCTTAGGGTTGTTGGTATTTATAGTTTAGGTTCAGGATTGAATGGGCCTGGCAAAAAACATTAAAAATATGAATTAAAATTTTTCGGGAAACACTGTCACTCGAGCAAAAGCTGAGCAACAGTGTGTCGCTCGAGCGAAGGTAAGGCAACAAGCTAGTGACAATGTTTCTATTTCTGCCGCTCGAGCAAAGTCATGATGACAGTCTAGTGAAATTACGGCACCATTTTTTACAACTCAATTAACAGTATTTGTAACTTACTACTTGACTTTTACAATCTAGTCATTTTTGTTCACAGATTTGTGAATTACATTAAAAACCTAACACCTTCTCAAAGGTTAATATCTAGCCTGTCAATTCTTTAATATAATTAATTAAAGTCAATAGCTGCAATTTATATTTTTACCTAAAGTTTCTCATAAAAAATTCAATAAAGTGTCAGTGTTTTGATATCAATACAATAGAATAAATAGAAAACGTCTTTTCAAAAAAATTATAAGTATTTAAAACTAAAAACACTAGCATTTTAGAGGTCTCCTTACATCCTAAATTTAACTAAAAGAACGTTTTTAATGAAGATGACGCCTTTTATTATTATTATTGTTGTTGTTGTTGTTATTGTTATTATATAGAAATAGTACTTCGACGTTTCAATTTACCATAGCATTTCAAAAGCTTTCCTAATCTCCGTCTTACTTGCTTGACCTATGAAAATGTTTACCAATTTTTATTTCTTTAACAAAATCTCATCCTAATTTCCATTGCGATTACTACCTTTTCCATGTCCTACCTCCTATATAATAGAGTTCATCAAGGGTTTTGAATAGAGTGAGAGTGAGGCTTGGCCTGAGCAATCTTAAGATCTGTTCGAGACCCATTATTTTGCCAAAATGCATTTTGGAATAGTGATTTGATATTGAATGTGCGGTTAAAAAAAGGATAAGTTTTGGATTTACGTGTAACATTATTTTATTGAATGATATGTGATGGAAAAGAAGAGAAAAAAAGTATTTTGAAATTAATGGGTATCAAATATGCTCTCAATATTAAGATCATGCAAGTTACATATTAATATTAACACAAGTCAATTTGCGAATTCGGTGTTTCACTCACGCATTAAGCGCATTGATGTCGACGATGCTTTATTGGTTCACCGTCCCGGTACTTAAAGAATGCACAAATATGAATAATGCCACAATTCGTGGAGTGCTAGTGTCTAGCCTGTTGTATCCATTAAATAATTATTGTATGTGGAGAATGTAGAGTAGAGACATTTTCAATTTACCATAGCATTTCCGAAGCTTTCCTTATCTCCGTCTTACTTGCTTGACCTATGAAAATGTCTACCAATTTTTATTTCATTAATAAAATCTCATCCTAATCTCCATTGCAATTACTACTTTTTCCATGTCCAACCCCCTATATAATGGAGTTCATCAAGGGTTTTGAATAGAGTACCTTTTTCTAAAAAAAAAAAAATTATAACATGGGCTTTTGTAGATGAATTTTTAGGTTAAATACTTTGAAATCTAATTTATTGCCTGTCATATGTTCATTGGTTGATAATAGTTGTTATTATGACATTGTTTATTTCTCAAATATAAATACTTTATTGCCTATTATTTCTTAGATCTTCTCTGATTGTAAAAGATTGATAAAAAATTTCATTATCAAATAGTTACGCGGATCCATGTTCCAACTGCCCAAACTGCTATAATTCAGAAATTAAGCATGGTTTCACAAACACCTGAAAAACCTGGAGTTTGTCATCTCCATTAGAACCTATGATAGGTTCGCTAAGGGTGAGGCTTGGCCTGAGCAATCTTAAGATCTGTTTGAGACCCATTCTTTTGTCAGAATGCATTTTGGAATAGTGATTTGATGGTGAATGTAATTAACCTCTCTAGTTGATATTTTCATAATGAAATACTAATGGTCATCTAAACATTTTCTTGGCGGTCCCATACAATGAAACATGCCACACAAACACTAATTGGAGCACGAACTACCATGCATGTGTTGCACCCTATATAAATCCCATAATCAACTCTTAACTTTATCAAACAAACGTCTTCTAATTAATAGGCATAGGCGCATAGCTCTTTATCTAAAAATACATTTCTCTCTGCCATGGCAGTCTACAAGAGCTCCTTGTCTCTACCCAGCCATTGTTTTAATAATCATAAGAAAATTGCAGATAATGGAGATATTAGACCGTCTCTTGTTGCGTGCAGAGCTACTCCTCAGAAGTGGACCATTCTTTAAGAAACTTCTGACCTCTCTAAACCCCATCAAACCATTCTGAATGGGCAAAGTTTTAAGGTTATTCATGTTCTAAAACTATTTATAAATAAATAAATATATACATATA
>CAIGRP010010364.1:0-34376 GCA_903798385.1 Fraxinus cuspidata | reverse complement strand
CCCATTTTGGGGCGTCGGCTCGAGCAGGGCCAGGCTCGGGCTGTCACCGGCTCGTGACTAAATAACATGTGAAATAAAAAAATTAAAATTTTTAAAGTTTAAATGTATTTTTTTATATATTAATATTTAGTTATTATTTATAACACGTATAAATTGCACTAATTTTAAATACATTATAAAAATTATCGATTTATAACAATTTAAAAAAAAAAAATACGAGCCAACTCGGTTCGGGCCCGGCTCGGCCCGTTAGGGATCGAGCCGAAAGCTAGGGCCGAGCCTTATTTTTTTGGCCGAGTTTTTGCTTGGCTCGACTCGGATTCAAAAAAGCTCGTACCTGTTTTGTTCGAGTCGAGCCCGAGCTTTGAGTTTCAGCTCGTGGCTCGACTCGGTTCATTGACATGACTATCATCATCATCATCATCTAAAGGATAATATAAAAGTAAGTTATTCAACATGTTTAAAGACAAAGATAAATTTAACTATATGTAAATGAATACATTAACAGAAAAGTAAATTCACTTATTTATAAATAAGTTTTAAAATAAATAACCATTTTGCTAATCAAAGTAAAAATAAATAAAAATGTTGCTAGAAAACTATTTATAAAAAAACATTACCTTTTACTTAAAATGTTGTCATCCAAAACTTATTGTAAAGATTTCTCTTAATAATAAGAAAATAATATCATCGTAATTTGTTTCTTTTTCAATACTTTAAGAGACATTTTTCTAATATGGTATAACATCAAACGCCCTATTATAAAAATGCACTCTGATTCGTCTTAATTCAATTTTTCATTATTGTATCTTCTCTAATCCAGTCTCACTAATCGTATGTATAGCAAACGCCTCCTAATGGTTTTGGCCGCGGAATTATTTACAAGTAGAAGGAGATTAGGGTAGAGAGATACAATTTACAATGGGAGTGTAATGCGCATGATTACGTATGTCTTCTTCTAGAGAATGAGACTACTAAGCATTATAAGGACTCCATGATTAATGGCATTGACCATTAAAGCTTTGCAATTTGACGTTGTTTAACACTTTAACCATGATTTGACACCATTTATGTGCATTGAATATATGTAAAGTTGTATATTCTTTAAAAACGTTCGCAAAATTAAATTAATTAAGTTGTCACTGTATATAAAAGGGAAAATTAAGGTCGTGCTTCCTAACTTTTTCAAGGCTATGAGCCTATTTTCGGGGAAAATGAATTTTGTAATTATTATTTGTCAAATAATGTATGGTTAGAAAGTATGATTTTTTTTTATTTAGTTGAAAAATATTAAATTTTAAGAATGTGTAATTAAAAATGAATTTGAGAAAAAAAAAAGAGTTTCTAGAGAATGTGACTGAAAAAAAAACTTAAATATTATAGTTTTGAACACTTTAACATTCAACATATCCAAATATGTGAATATGAATCTCCAGTGGTACAGCTTAACGTTTTAATTATTGCAATTTCGAGTCCCTAACATTAAAAAATTAGGTCATGGTCCTCAGTCTATTTAAACTTGTGAATCTAGATCCTTAGTGTTGTACTGCTTTCTAACTTTTGATAAGTATTATTTTCTCTAATTTTCAAAATGAGGTTTTGGTCCAATCTATTTAAATATGTAAATTTGGATCCCACTAAATAGAAATTATCAATGAACGTTGACTTCGCATGTTAATTTGACATGATTTAGAATTAGAGGACAAAATCATCAAACCATTTAATGTTCATCTTGGTCATATGGAAGTTATGTACGCCTTTAATGCCCACCATAAACATTTTATGTCAATATAGGAATTCAATTTCATAAATTTAAATAAGTTAAGATCCAAAGCCTTACTTTTGAAAACTAAGGATCCAAAATCACAATACCTAAAACTTTGCCATGCCTTAATTGTGACAATATAACTGTCTAGTATCAAATCAAAAATCTTAAGCTAAAAGTCTAGAAAAAGTTACATGAAAATGGTATTCATCATGTGTGGAAATCCTATATTGACACGCTTTGTAAGAAATATTCAATAGTGTTGAACGGTGCAATAGAGAAAGATTAATAAAGGATAAAATCGTGGTGATATATTAACAAAAGTCAGCTAAATATTTTTCAACTTGCCTGCCATCATGAAATGCAGAAAAGTCCCAATCCAATCAAAATCGTAAGCAACTATTTCAATTTTCACACACATCATGTACAACAAGAGTGAAGACTTCCCTTCCACCAAACAAGACTAAAAACAAAGCAAAAATCCTAGTAATACATACTGCAAGAGGGATGTCACCATAAACGCCAATCACAACTCTCAATTGAGCACGCATTGACCCTTCAACTATCAATTCAGTCAGTGTCAGTGATGCATTTCAGTTGCTCTCATATAAAATACCTTTCACGAGCAAACTGGTGAAAAGAAATGATCCACCCCAGAATCTCAAATTCTTGAAGATGATATCGGTTCATATTAGGATATAGTAACCGTGGGCGTTTTAAAGCTTCTGATGCAGAAGGTCGCTTCTCAGCATATAAGCAACGGAGTCAATGAAACCCTGGTCCTCAAGTGGCAATCAATGCCTCGTCCCTTTGCAAGCATTTCTTCATCGACAGGACCTTTGATTCCAATCACACAAGCAAAGTGGCCTGAGAATCATTTTGGGAGAGTACTTATACAACAATATTACTTGTATTTCCAAGAAGCAATATCAGACTGACTGGCATACGCGCATCAGTGAATACAAAACAACAAAGAAATATTCAGTTAAAAATAGGAAATCCATAAACAAACGAATATTGATATTTAACATCAAATCAACAAATAACAAAGACACCGAAGAATCTGTTGTGTTAATTATGCTCAGAATCTTTGATATCAGTTGTTGGGAATTCAAGGATCACGTATTGTTCGATACAACTTGATATGAAACTAACTACCGGATTGAGATGTTGAAGTTATATAGAACAATAATGAAGTATTTGATCACAAGAAAAAAGAATAAAAGAAAACAAGAAAATGTGGCAGAAGAATTAAGAGATTTTATTACACCGCAAATAATGAAAATGGAGAAATTATACAATGATCCTAAAAGCTAGTAATCACTTTTCTCACACTATTCTCACATACTAAATTATAGAGAAGAGCCAAGTATATATAAGTAACTATATAGGATGACGTCCAAACACTAATAGATGAGTTGTAGTTGAAATAAAATGCCAAAATCGTATTAAAACACGAAAATGGCCCGGGCCGGAAAACCCTGTCGCTCGAGCGATAAGCTAGTGATAGGTCTGTTGCTCGAGTGTTAGGCACGCAACAAGCGAGCGACCAAATCTCAAGAGAAAACCTATACACGTTGCTTGAGCAGCACGCTAGCAGTAGGCTAGCGAAAATGCAGCGACTTTTCGTCCCGATCCATAATATCAACATTTTCAAATCCAATACAAATATGAACTCTCGATGGGTCTTCCAAATAGAATTTCAACTTGAATAAGATTCCAATATCATTCCAAACTGAATTCCTCTTGACGTGTACTTCAATTAGAATTCTTCAATTACTTCAACAAGGATTCGGGTCACGCTAAAATTTTATCAATCTCCACCTTGTGACGAATTCTACTGCAACGAACAAACCTCCAAAATTTTCTCCACATGGAGAAGAAAATCCGTCTGCAAGGAATAAATTAACTCTTCAACATTAACCAAAATTGATTTCTCCAACCAAACACAAAATACTTCACCTATTCCAATAGATCCAATCACTACTCTGAAAAATTACCTCTGATTCCCAAAAAATCATAATAATTTTAAAATTCACCAAACTAACATACCCCAAAACAGAATCAAACCCAAATACTTTTAAAGAAGGCCCATTTCTAGATTATATACCTTCTACTTGCTGAAAGCATGCTCAACAAAATCAGCATCCGCACACATTTTTCCATTGGGTCCATCCCTAAAAATATAATATAATGGCACCAAAGGTGATGGTGGCAAAGTGACATTATCCATATCTCCTGAACTCCACCGAACTAAATTCTTCAAATCCGACCCCTTATGAGCTCCTAAAGTATTGTACCAAACTGATTCACTGAATGTCCATCGCGGTATTGAACATGTGCTGATTGACTCTTCTAGATTCTGCACAACCCTGGAAGATGTATAATTAAGACATTTTCTTTCCCTCCAATACAAATTAGGCACCTTGACAAATCTTCAAAACTCTACATCTACTAAAGAACTTATAACCATTTGAATTTATGATAGACAATGAGTTGAGATTTTTCTTCAAATCTGAAACTTGTCGAACCTGACCAAGTGTTCTAATTGTCCCATCCAATAGTTTCAACTTGACAGTACCAATTTGAGCAACCCGACAATGTGTGTTGTTTTCCATAACTACGACACTTTTTGAAACGATTTCATATGCAGTAAACAAGTCCTTATTAGAACACATATGAAACACACACGCTGAATTCAGAATGCAATCCTCCTATGGTTTAGACTCCATGTCAGAAATAGCCAAGAGATCTCCCTCACTTTCAATGTTCTCTGCGAGGTCTGCTTCACCTAAAGTCTCTGATTGCTTCCCATATTGACTTGCACCCAAACTTTCTTTATTCTGCAATTTGTAGCAATCCTTTTTAATGTACCTCATTTTCTTGTAAAACTTACAAATCTGATTACTGAACTTAGACTTCGATCTGTACCTTCCAAAACCATCACGAACAACCAGGCCTTCTCCATCTCTGGCCTCAAAAATCAGATGTTTATCTTTTCTTTTGAAAACAAAGCATCATACACATTCTCTATGGTGAGAGTATCACGACTATACAAGATCGTGTCTCTAAATGAAAAAAACTAAGTGGACAATGAACACAATAGGATCAAAGCCAAATCTTTTTCATCATACTTTACTTCGAAAGTTTCCAAATCCACGGCTATCTCCTTAAATCAGGTGATCTTCTAATGATCACCTTTCTACTATTCAATGAGAGTATAAACACTGCTTTAGATGCAACTTGCTTGTTAGACTTTTAGTTATGCATAATTGCTCCAACTTCAACCATAAAGAAATTGTTGAACCCTCCTTCAAAATGTCCGGAAGAATGATATTCGATAGATAAAGATGAATGTGAGAAACAAGCTTCTTATCCTTCCGTTATTTCTCCCCCACAGTCAAAGTCTCGGGTATCTTGTCAGTTCCAGTAACGCATCATCCAAATCATGTTGTACAAGTACTGCATGCATCTTAACCTGTCATAGCGAAAATCTAGTGCTCCGATCCAAAAGCTAAATGTCATACTTCATGGAAGTCATCACGAACAAAAAACCTCGAACAATTCAAACATTGTGCTCTTGCAGAACTACTGAATTTAGGCTCTGATACCACTTATCGCAAAATAAGAAAGAAACCAGATTCTCTCTAATACCACTTGTTGTGAACTGACCAAGATACCAGAATCGCTCTAATACCACTTGTTTGTTAATATGCTTAGAATCCCATATACCAATTATTGGGAATTCAAGGATAACGTATTGCTCGATACCACTTGATATGAAACTAACCACCAGATTGAGATGTTAAAGTTATATGACACAATAATTAATAGCTCTGATATTACTTGTTGTGAAACTAACTACCAGATTGAGATGTTGAAATTATATATTATAATAATGAAGTATTTGATCACAAGTAAAAGAATAAAAGAAGATAAGAAAATATGGCAAAAGAGTTAAGAGATTTTAATGCACCACAAAAATTGAAGATGGAGAAATATTAGAATGATCCTAAAAGCTAATAATCACTTTTCTCACACTATTCTCACACACTAAATTATAGAGAAGATCCAAGTATATATAGGCAACTATGTAGGGCGACATACAAACCCTAATAAATGAGTTTTAGTTGAAGTAGAATGTCAAAATAGTGTTAAAATGCAAAAAGGCCTGAGCAGGATAACCTTGTCGCTTGATCTATAAGCTAGTGACAAGTCCATCGCTCGAGCGTCGATGAACGACAGGAGAGCAACCAAATCTCGGGAGAAAACCTGCATGTGTTGCTCGAGCGGCCAACTAGCGGTATGTTAGCGAAAATGTGAGGATTTTTCTTCCCGATCCATAATTTCAATCTCTTCAAGTCCAATACAAATTTCAACTCCCGACAGGGCTTCCAAATAGAATTTTAACTTGAATAAGACTACGTTAGCATTCCAAATTGAATTTCTCTTGATGTACACTTCAATTAAAATTCTATCAAGTAATACACATCAAGAAACGAATCAGAATCGAAAAAGAATTCTTGTCCGAATAACACTGAGCCCCAAGTGGGCGGCTCTGCTACTCGAGTGAAATACTGGTGCTAGGTTGGCACAAGTTCTCTATTCCATTTTTCACCCATGATGCTTGAGTGCCACATCTAGTGCCTAGTTAGTGAAATTGTAGTAACATTTTCTCCACCAAAACTCCAAAAGCCAAGTCGTCAATTATCCAAAGTCCTTTTATCATTCAAACTTCCAATCCTTAATGAGCTTTGATTCCTTTTACAATAGGACTTTCAAACCAAGAAGACTCTTGTTCTTTTTATCAATTTATTAACCAAAGCCCAATAGGAATTTGGTTCATGCTCTAACAAATTCAATAGAAAAACTCAAGATCTCAAAGCACCTTATATTCCAAACAAATAAATATCTTATCAAAATTTATACATTAACTTTGTATTTAACACATAAAATTCGTGTTTGTCGATAGTGCTTCAATTTAGAAGTGTATTTGTTAATTGAGCCAGGCTAAATCATATACCTAACAACTCAACTAGGAATGCGTTATTTCAAATATGACATCACTTGTAATATATTGTGTTACAAGCACCCAAATCATCCTCTACGTGTTGGATGATGAGGTCCGAAGCATCAATTCATCCGCCACGCGGTGGATGAACTGAATTCATCTGCTACGTTGCAGATACTAAGGCCTTCACTCCGCATTTCTTTGTCACACTTTAACCGGATTGACCAAGAGAGCTAATCGACGAGGTGATAAGGCACCTAGAGCGCGAATACAAGTCCTGCTACAAACCACTCCATTTCGTCCCTATGTACTAAGAGATTTTTTATGTAAAGATCTCAAAATCAAATATTTAGACTAATTGATGGGACGCCTGTATTGGCAGACTTCAAAATGTCAAGTCAAACATTACTATCTCAGGAAGTATTAAATATTCATCCACCTATGAATTGACATATTGACATCTACGAATGAACAACTCGTCTAGGATCCGAAGCCACGTGCCTCACATCCATCGGTTCCCCTCTCACCTCCTCTTATTATAAAGACACACACTTACACCATTGGAAATGATCCTTCTTTTCCTCTTGAGAAAAGAGAACACTAGCTTTTTATATTATCCTTGTCCTCACACATTTATATTGATAATCACATTTCGATGATCACACCACCATCGGACATCTCAACTCCAATCTACCATCTCACCGATTTGACCATTGGAGTGTTTGCGGTCTCTTCCATCCTTATCGGAAAAGTTCACGAGTGACTAAAGGTGTGTTACAACACGTAAGAAGAAGCTTACTTAGAGTTACATTTTGTTGGCCGCGTGTCAGGGTCACTTTTCGGGATCAACATATTGTGTCACATTTTGTTATTGCTATTCGAAGGTGACATGTCAAAATGTGTGGTCGGTAGGCAAGAGGACAACTACTTGGAGATGACCATGATTTATTACTTTTACATGGATTAGGAATTTCATGTTAACTTCCACTAATTAGTTTACCTTGCAATATCTATATATGTGTGTACGTACCCATTGAGTTGGTAAAATATTTTCACTATAAAAATTTTAAAAAGTAAAGCTCCATAAATTTGGTATCATATTATTTCTAATAAATTGAAGTTTTGTATAATCCAACAATTTAATTAATGTTTAGCATCATGATTTGTCAAAAAAAAAATGAATTTTTTAGCATTTATGAAATCATGAAAATGTACAAAATAACATCTCACAGTCTGTCTAAACCAATTAATCACGTCAAATTTATGGGCACCCCAGTTTGATAAAAAATTATAATCTAGATTTTTATTGAAGGTAAAGTCGCAATTAATTTTAAATGGATATTTTATGGATTCTACTACTTTTCAACCACACATTTCATTAATTTTTATCAAAATTTACTAAAAATCTGATTTTAGTCTCCATTAAACACGAGCTGTAAGTCAAGTTACCTCATGATTAATTTACACCTATTATTTGTTTTTGAAAAGCAAAAGAAAGTTTATTATCTGTTAGTCACTGATGCTCCCTTTTAAGTTGTTTTATTAGGCAAGAGGTTAGTAGAGTAGCTCATGTCATAGCAAGATTATTTATTTATTATTTTTTATCACTTTTTTCTCTCTCGTATGTTCGTTATTTCAATAATAATCTTGTAGAAGTCCACGAGTATCCATTCTTCAAAGAATGATAGCACTTAGCTCATATTTGGTTTAGCTAAAAATCTGATTTTTAGTAGATTTTCATAAAAGATCATGAAATATGTGGTTGAAAAGTTTATAAAAATTGTAGATCTTATAAAATGTGATTGAAAATGAATTTAAGAATTTGAGTCCAAATAAGGGCTTAATTTTGTTAAGATTTCAACATAGGAAATTAAGACCAAGATGATTGACTAAAATAAGCAGTTTAACCAAAATAAGACAGTCTTAATCCACGTGCAGTCAAGAGATCACAGGCCAATTTTTAGTTAGGTCTTGGAAAGGTGATCAAGACGTAAACCTCCCTCTTCTTCTTCACTAAGGTCTAACGACTATACCAAACTTCTCTATTCTATATAAAATCTATTTCAATTTTGTTTCCGAAATAAGGAATATTACAAGCTCAGTTTTTAGATTGGATGACAATTTTCTTTTCTTTTTAAATTTAGTAATGTTTGGTATCGATACGAGTTGTGAACGAAAAGCAATAAAGCATACAAATGACCCAACTCCCTTGTATGTTTTCTATTACAAGACTTGATGAATATTTCAAACAATTTGTCAATATCTTTGTGTGGAATCTTTCTACAACAATAAAGATGAGTCCAATATAAATGACTTTGATGGATCCATGTGGAATAGTGCCAACCAAGATGTGAAGGAGAGTGTACATGTAGGATGGTTGATACAGTACTATACACTTAAAAAGGAAAAAGGGCCGCTAGGTGGATTTTGTAGGTTGGAATTTCAGAAAGATGTTGAAAGGAGAACGAAATTTAACACCATCAAGCAACCTTTTCTCTCTCATAAACCAGAGAGAGAATAATTATATACAATATAGAAGTATTTTAATTACTTAAAAGTGCTTATAATTTTAGGGTAGACGTTGCATCAATAAGAGGCGCTGGTCTGACCAAATCCTCCCAATTTCTAACGGAAAACACTTCTTATCTTCCCCTTAGCATGTGCCTTTTTTTCTCTCCTTGTCTTCTCCACCTCCACCTGCAAAAAATTTCTTTTCGACTAAAAATTTTCGAGGTATTTAACATATATGTAATAGCATTCGTCATCCTCTATCTGCAAGTACTACTTAATATTAACTGTTTTGTGCAAGGTGAAAAAAGAAGAAGAATTATAAGGATTTGATTATAGTTAGAGATCTTGCTTAGTATTTATTAGGATACTCATCGATTTTTGGTTGGTCGGAGCAGATGTGCAGCAGAGGGCACTGGAGACCAGCTGAGGATGAGAAGCTTCGAGAACTGGTCAAACGATATGGACCGCATAACTGGAATGCCATAGCTGAAAAGCTACAGGGAAGATCAGGTGAAAAAAATGTTGCATCCATCTACATATTCACCGCACCCTAGTAATGGATAATTAGAATACTAATAAGAATATTAAAGGAAGAAATAGAACTGAAGAAAAAAAAATTATTTTCTTAGGGTTTCATATTGATATAAATTTTCAGCTCCATCCTTCATATAAATGAAATCTAGCCTATTTTTCTTTCTTCTATGTGCAAAATAACGGATGACAAACCCTAAAAATACATATATGGTTCATCGAAATATATTACGCTTATGTCTCCCTATAAATTTGTATCTTTTTTTTTTTTTTTTAAATAGTAATAATAAATAGACCACCTGGTGGATTGGACGAAGAACACAAATTGTATATTATTAGGGCTTGATTTGGATAAAACTTAAATAAGAATTTTTGGTTTCCTGTTAGCATATTTTCTCCTTCCATCTTGTGTTGCTGAGATTTATTTTTTAATTATGTGATATGTTTTGTAACAACGAAGATAAACTGTAGTACATACTTCACACTTAATTACTAGTACATTGGCTATGAATTTGTAGTCTGCATGTAAAGAAATTAAATGATGTATTCCTTTCAACTGCATGCAACTAGCTAATCATATTGAATTAATATATTATTAGGAAAGAGTTGTAGGTTGAGGTGGTTCAGTCAGTTGGATCCAAGAATTAACCGGAGCCCTTTCACGGAAGAGGAAGAAGAGAGTCCTCTTGCTTGTCACCGAATTCATGGAAATCGATGGGCCATAATTGCTCGACTCTTCCCCGGACGTACTGATAATGCTGTGAAGAATCACTGGCATGTTATCATGGCTCGAAAATGCAGAGAAAGGTCGAAAATTTACGCAAAAAGGGCATCACAAGCTTTAAAAAATGATCAAAAGTCCACATCAAATCAGGATACCCCAGTTTTCAGCGACAAAAATTTAAGGTTTAATCCTTTTGTAGAGAAATGTTATCCGAGATTCGAGCACCATCTAACGTACAATCAACCCATATGCCGGAAGGAGCTTCATTCGGACAATATGGTTCATCACATGAAGATAGATGAAGGTAAGATAGTGATATCAAGTATAAAATTAATTATCCTTTTCTTCAACTTTCAAAATGTTTATATTATTTGATCATATTATTATTCTTGGGCCATAAAGAACTCGATTGATTGCGTCACCCTATATAAACTCATCAATATTTGTATCTTGTTATTGCAGATAGAAGTAAACAAGCAGTAGAATTCTATGACTTTCTCCAGGTGAATACTGATAACTCAAATCGGAGTGAAGTGATAGACCATGCAAGGAAAATATTCGACGAGGATGAGGTGGAGCAGGAGCCTGCAGCAATTCAAAATCAAACCAAGGCTGATGCTGCTGTACCGTTTATCGATTTTCTATCAGTTTGTGGAGATTCTTCTTAACATTACTGAATCGATTATACAAACTTACTGGGGTAAATTATTATAAGATCAAGAAAGTTTAGCAGATAATGCTTTTTCTCATCTAGTTCTGAAATTAGGATCATCAGTCCTGCATATGCATTGACAGAGGATTCTGCCTGTATGCATGCATAACTAGGGTATACGTAGATGTAGCTTCTATAATTATGTATTCAAAAATTGAATGAAGGAAAAAGAGAATCTTCGTGTAAAATTAGTTCACTCCTTGTTGCTATTAATTTGATCTTCTATATGTAATTATTAGTTCTGCACGAATAAAAGGCATTCCATCAAGTTAAATTATGCTCGTTTGGTAAAACTTTTGAGTTATCCCAACTTTATTTTTAACCATTCAAAAGACTTTGTCAAACAGGGGTTAAAGATATCTAAAACCATTTATACAGGGATTAAAATTCTAACAACCCTAGTTAATTTCTTTGCCTTGCAAGTTAAGGATGCGTTTCCGCGGTAGAACGAATAAAGAATTTAGGGTACGTTTGATTCCAAGCATGAAAAGAAAATAAGCTCTAGATAATTAAATTGTTTAGAACTTATTTATATGAAAATTGCTTATTAAATGTGTTTGATTGAATTAATTTTCAACTTAAAAAATATTATACTTGTTTATTATACTTGTTCATTTTTTATTTATAGATAAATAAGAGAGTGTGAGAGTGAATTGCCTAAAAATAAAAACCCACCATTCGATAAAGAAAATGTTTTCCTTATTTTTTAGGAAAATATGGTCACGTACCAACTCTTGAAAAATATTTTTTATGAAAAATGTCAAATCAAACATTCAAAAAAATAGGAATTTGGGTGGAAAATGATATTTTTTTGTTATGCGATTAATAATGGTAATCTCCATCACATGTGGTCTAAATAGTAATTAATTACCAACAGAAAACTATAATTATTCCCTCTTTATTTCTTAAAACACTACTTATAATGGTACATTTGACGAGCAATATTAAACTGGATAAGAATTAATTTAATTATATTTGGTGCTTTGTGCAAATAAAATATAGATTAAATTAATTTGGGGGAGCTTATCCTTCTTTAGTATATTCAGGCCTTTGTTTGAGTCCCATTTTTTATTTTATTTTATTTTTGTCAAAATGCATTTTGAAATAATGTTTTGTTGGAAAACGTGTGGTTAAAAAAATAAGAAATTATTTTTTTGAGTTTACGTGTACAATTATTTTATGGAAGAATGTGTAGTTGAAAACGAGTTTTAAAAAGAAATGGAGGCCAAACATAAGCATAATGCGTGTTGAATGAGATGACTTTAGATTGAATTGTTTAAATTGCCATGTCCTGAATAACATAAAGAAAGAATTAGTTGAATTGAATATGTTACAAGTAAATAAACTTTTTACTAATCGAAGTTGAAAACATGTTACTTATTTGACAGCAACGCAACCATTACTTTTAAAAGAAGTAATTTTTTTTAATCTAAATGTAATAAAAAACTAAGTTATTCAACACGTTTATAGATTAATTTTTTTTTAACTATATGTAAATTAATACATTAACAAAAAAGTAAATTCACTTATAAATTAATAATTTTTAAAATAAATAACCTCTTTATAAGTTGATAAATAAGAATGTTGCTTATTTGACATAAACAAAAAGTTATTATTTTTTACTTAAAAGTTATTGAAAACATATCGATAAAAAAAAAATTAATGTTTTTCTATGTCTATGATAGTCATAATTTGTTTCTTTTTCAATACTAAAATTTTTTTTTCTAATATATAATAGTACCAAACTCCGAATCCTAAGAATATACACTAATCCATCTTAATTCGACTTCCTCTAATCTTGTCCTCATTAATTAACACGATATACCAAACGTCCCCTAATAGTTTTGGCCGCAGAATTGTTGACGAGTAGATGATTAGGCAAAAGAGAGATATTTTACAATGGGAGTGTAATGCGTTTAATTACGTGTGTCTTCTTCTAGAGAATTACTATTAAGCATTATTAGGACTCCATAATTAATGGCATTGACCACAAAAGCTTTGCAATTTGACGTTGTTTAACACTTTAATCATGAGTTGATTGAATATATGTAAATTATATATATATATATATATATATATATATATATATATAATTTTTTTTTAAGACGTGTACAAAATTATATTTATTAATATAAAAAAGGAAAAAATAAGTTGTGCTTTCCTAACTTTTTAATTAGTGCAATTTGGATCCTCAACGTTCAAAAGCAAAGTCCGGCACTTTTGAGTTCTCAACACTTTTAAATATGTGAATATAGATCAATGGTTGTGCTACCTAACATTTTAATTAGTGTAATTTTGAGTCCTTAACATTAAAAAACGATGTTCTAATCCTCAATCTATTAAAATTTGTGAATTTTAATATTTATGGTTGTGCTTCTGAACTTTTTTGTAAGTCCTTATTTAGTGTAGGTTAAAAGCTGATAAAAATTTCAAATCAAAGTCAATATTACATTTTTACAACACATTTTAAGTGACCAATAAATTTTAATTCATATTTTAAATAAATATACTAAAAATTTGATTTTAGTCACACACCAAAAGGGGTTTAAGTATGATTCTGAGTCCATAATGTTTAAAATTGAGGTTAAGTCTCAATCTATTTAAATATATGAATTTGAATCCATAGTAAATGGAAATGATTGATGAACGTTAACTTCGCACATTACTTTTATGTGATTTAGAGCTAGAGGGCAAAATCACCCAACCATTTAATGTCTATGTCATATGGAAGTTGGGTATAATTTTGACGTCCACATGAATAGGTTGCCATGTAGAAATTTAGATTCAGAAATTTAAATAAGTTGAGAATCTAGAACCTTAATTTGATAATTAAGGACTCAAACTCACATTGCTTGAAAATTTGGCATGCGTTATTTTGACAATACATAAAGTGAAAATCTCATGTAGAAATTTTCATGGATCAAGTCAAAAATCTTTAGCTAGAAGCCTAGAACGAGTGACACGGGAGCATCATGTGTTCAAATACTTTTTATTGTCAAGTTTGGTAAGAAGGATATAATAGCATTGGACGGTGCAAATAGAGAAAGATTACGAATACACAAGTAATAAAGGAAAAAAATCGTGGTAATATATTAACCAACGTCGGGTAAATATTTTTTCAACTTGCCTGCCATCATTGAATGTGCAGAAAAAGTCCAAAGCCAATCAAAATAGTAAACAACTATGTCATGAATTGATCGCAAGATAATAATAATAATGAAATAAACAAAAGCAAAACAAGAACACCAATTTATGTGAAAATTTAAGATGGAAAAACCACAAGCAAAGAAGAAGAATTTCACTATAATCAATAATGAATGTGTTTACAATAAAATCAAAATGGTCTCAATCTAAACCTCTCAAGATGTTGTATGAATGCTATGATCTCAATACAAGTCGTGAAGAATACCTCAAAATCAAGTCATAGATGAATAGGAGTAGAAAAATGCATCGAAATACAAAACGAGTCTGGGCCTAATAAATACGTTGCTCGAGCACCAGCCAAAGGCGAGAGGCACATACCACTCGAACGACATCCTTGCGATAATCGAGCGGTGGTGTGGTGCTAGCTTTTGGGACAAAATTGCATCAAATGCTTCCGGTATAGGTGCCCCGATCATTGCTATGGGGCACTCGACTATGCTTCAAGAGTCTCAAATTCATCAAATAATTTATACAAATTCCATTTTCCAATCGAAACTCCAATTCTAATGTAATTTCGATCCCTTTAAGGCCAATTTAACTAAAACTCCAATTACACAATAGAACTTACAGCAAGTCTCCACCTTAAAATAAATTTCAATACAAGGAATTTAAAAAACACGTCTCTAAGTAAACACCGCTCCATTGGCTAAATTAATGACAAACACCAACTAAATTCAAACAATGCTCAAACTTAGCTAAGTGTAGTGGTTTTGTTATCATATCAACATGATTATCTTTAGTATTAACCTTACTCACTACAATATCACCACGAGCAATCACATCACGCACAAAATGATATCCCACATTAATGTACTTAATCATCTCATAAAATATCTGATCCATAGTCAGAAAGATAACACCCTGATTATTATAATACACTATAGAAATCTGCAATTTTTCACTGATTCACCAATCAATCCTCTCAATCACATAGTCACTTTACATGCCTCTATCATGACTAGATAAAACTATTGTATTTTGTATAATAGCTTTTCTAACTGTTAGTACAGCCTTCAAGGTTAAACAAATACCATGTAAGTAATCTCTTTTTATCAAGATCCCATGGATAATATGAATCCACATACCCAACAAATTCATCTGTATTTTTATCAAAATGCAAGCAAGTATTAGTATAGCCTCCAAGTATCTAAATATCTAATGCACTTCTTTCCCATTTTCCTTGCCAGGATTTGCCATGTACCTAGTGGGTAGCCAAGGGAGTAACAACAACATTCGCATTCATCATATTGAACGTGTGAAAAACCTTCTCAATGTATCCTTTTTGACTCAAATATAATCTACCAGCTTTTCTATCCATCAAGATTTTCATAACAAGAATATTCCTTGTTGTACCCAAGTATTTCATCTCAAACTCCTCACGAATCTAAGCTTTCACTTTTCTGAAATATGCTTTATCCTTGGCTGCTATGAGAATATCATTAACATAGAACAACAAATATGTAATCGATCCACCATTCCCCTTTCTGAAGTACATACAACTATCATAACTGATTCTAATGATATTATGAGTAGTCATGAATAAATCGAATATTTTATATCACTACCCCTACGACTGCTTACATCCATACAAGAACTTATTCAACAAGCACACATAGTTTCCTTTCTAGAAACTATAAAACCTTCTGATTGTTGCATGTAAATGATTTCCTCAAATTCTCTATGCAATAATACTGTATTAACATCCACCTACTCGGGTTCCAAGTCATTCTTAGCCACAACCCCAAATAAAGCTCTAATTAAGCAATATTTTATTATTGGTGAGAACACATATATGAAGTTAACAACTGGAATCTAAATGCAGCCCTTTTCTGCGAATATGGCCTTATACTTTTCAGCTTCAATCTTGATGTCATTTCATTCCTTTTGAACACCCACTTGTAGTGAACAACCTTGTAGTAGGCTCCTCAGTAGAATCAATATTGCCATATACATTTAATGCATACGCTATCAAATCCTCTTCTCCTTATTTCTGTGGAAGTTTAATTTATCTACGAGGTTTATCCTTAGCAATTGAGTTGCTAGTGGTGTAGGCAAAGTGTCGATTAGCTCCGAACTAGATTAATCTGAAGTAGATTGTTCCAAAACCTCTTATTGTTCCCTTGGACCAATTTTCAAATCCACTCGAGTTGAATGATTATACTCCTAAGTTTTACTAGAATCCCCACAAGGTGAACCATGAACCATAATAAGTTCATCAAATACTACATCTCTATCAACTACTACATTTTCTATCTCAAGACACCATAATTTATACCCTTTCACATCTGATTTATACCCAAGAAAGACACTTTCTAGACCTAGGTTCTAACTTCTCATTATCCACATGAGTATAAGAAGGACACCAAAATATTTTCAAATTACAATAACAAGAAGGTTTACTAGACCATACATATTCTGGTATCTTTTTCTCGATAGTAATTGAGGGTGGACAATTAATTAGAAAACAAGCTATAGTATCAGCTTCACCCAAAAAGTGTTAGGAACCCAGAATTTAGAAGCATACAACGAACAATTTTCATCAAAGTTCTATTCATCCGTTCTACTATACCATTCTGTTGAGGAATTTCAGGCACTGTCAAATGTTTCAAAATCCCTTCATCCCTATAGAAGCTATTGAATTTATCTGAGCAAAACTCCAACCCATTATCTATGCGTAGATGTTTCACCTGCATTCCAGTCTGCTTTTCTATCATTGTTTTTCACTTCATGAAAATTCCAAACACATCACTCTTCTGTTTCAAGAAGAGTACCCAAATTTTCCTGGAAAAATCATCAATTATTGTCAACAAATAATAAGCACCTCTTTTAAAAAGCATTCTAGCTAGTCCTTCAAAGTTTTGAATGGATAAAATGATATATTCAAGTGTTTTCTTCGTATTACATTTTTCTTTAGAGAATTTGACCATTTTTATTTTCCAAAGACACAATGTTCACAAAATTTCATCTTACTGGTCTTTTGCTCATCAAGAAGTCACATCCTACTTAATTCTGTCATACCATTCTCACTTATATGCCCAAGTCGTATATACTTAAGTATTGTAACTTCCTCATCTATCAAAGATGAAGTTGAATTGTTGCATCCCTAAAACTGTGAAACCCTGAAAAATATATAATTGTGTAATGCTTTTATGCTCCATCATGACAACAAGAGCACATCGACTCACCTTCAAAATTCTACCTTCACAGTGTATCTATAATCTTCTCTAAGTTAAGTGCACTCATAAATATGAGATTTCGCTTTAATTTTGGAACGTGTCTTACACCTATAAGTGTTTTAAAAGCCCATTCGAACATTTTGATTGTACTAACTCTGACAATTTTATAAGGCGCGTTTGTTTTCCACGATCATTGGACCTCTCAAAACTCCTTATTGGAACACATGAAAAGTACATGTCGAGTCAAGAATCCATTTCTCACAAGGTTTTGAACCCATGTCAAAATCACAAGAAGCTATTATTCATTTTCTATCTTCTACAACATCAGCCTTCGCTATATTTATAAGTTACTTTCCTCTATTAGTAGCACGAGCAGTCTTGTTCTGTTATTTAAAATAATCATAGCAATCAGATGCCACTTCTTCTTACAAAAGTGACATGTTTTCCTTGCTTGTTTGGATTTCAATCTGCCACTCATATTTCTACTAAGATTCTTATCTTAATTCCTCCCATAAATAACCAAACCTTTAGCCTGACTCCCAAATTCTCCTACAAGATGCTTTATCTTTTCATTAGAGGGTAAAACATTATAGAACTCATCCACAGTTAGAATATCCAGACTATAGAGAATTGTATCCCTAAACGTTATATATGATAGCGGCAATGAACACAACAATATCAGCGCCAAGTCCTCCTCATCATACTTAGCTTCCAATGTCTCCAAATTAGTTACGATTTCTTTGAACATAGTTAAGTGGTCATCCAATGACGCACATTCGAACATCAAGTGTGAATACAAGTGTTGTTTCAAGTGTAAGTTATTGGTCAAATTTTTTGTCATATAACGTTGCTCCAACTTCAACTACAATATAGCGACACTTTTCTTCTTCAGAATATCCTTAAGAATTTGATTTTATAGATGTAGGTGAATTTGTGATAGGACTATTCGATCCCTATACTGCTTTTCATCCTATATCTAGGTCGAAAGCATCTTATCAAAGCTAAGCAAGGCTTCCTCCAAATCTATCTGCGCAAGAACCACTCATATCTTCACTTAACATAAAGTAAAGCTAATGTTTCGATCAAATTATGGAATATCATATTTTATAATTGCCATGCGGAAGATCAACATTTCTCTAACACCGGTTTGTTATAAGTTTGATAGTAAGATAAATACAAAAATGAAATAAACAAGAACAAAACATAAACACCACGATTTATGTAGAAACCCAAGAAGGAAAGACCACATAAAGAGGAAGATAATTTCACTATAATCAATAATGAATGTGTTAACATCAAGATCCTAATGCTCTTAAGATATTGTATGAATGTTATGACCTCAATATAGGTGGTGGAGAATATATATATATATAAACCTTTAAAACCAAGTTGTAAATGAATAGGAGTAGAGAAAACGCATCAAAATGCGAAATGGACCTAAGCCAAATAAAGACATCGCTCCAGCGCCAGCTCAGCGAGCGCCATCTTTGTGGTAATTGAGCGGTAGTGTAGGCGTTGCAGCATTGCTTCCTATGGCACCTAGGCACCATGATCATGGCGTTGGGGTGCTCGACTACGCTTCATGAGTCCCAAATTCATCCAATGACTTATCTAAACTCCATTTTCCAACTGAAACTCCAATTCCAATGTAATTTCAATCCATTCAAGGCCAATTCAACTAAAAATCCAGTTACCCAATAGAATTTGGGTTATATTACAGCAAATTATTTCAATTTGCACAAGCTATTACTAAAAAATCTAAAAGAATTACCACACATCATGTACAATAATAGTAAAGACTTCCCTTCCAAAGGCGAGACTAAAAACAAAGAAAAAATCCTAGAGATACATATTGCAAGAGAGATGTCACCATAGAAGCCAATCATGACTCTTAATTAAGCATGCATCAACCATTCAACGATCATTTCAGTCGGTGACAGTGCTGCATTTCAGTTGCTCCCATCAAAATACGTGTCACGAGCAAACCTTTCAGTATAAACAGTCCATCCCAGAATCTCAAATTCTTCAATATGATATCTGTTTACAAGGATATTGTAACCACAGTATTATAAAGCTTCTCCTATAGAAGGTCGCGTCTTTGGGTTTATTTCAAGCAGATAAGTGATTGAAGCCTTGGTCACCGATTGGCAATCGATGCCTTAACGATGACTTTTTGGATATCAAGTATATCAGTCTGTTAGTGTCTTGAGGAAGATAGACAAGATAAATATGTAAAATGGTGGAAATGGAGCATTACTAATGGCTCATAATTCATAGAGATTTAAAAAATTGAGAAATATTATCAAAAACTTGTGCACACGCGCATATCTAAGTTTCCAATATTGACAACTACCTTAAATTGTTTGGTTTCTTGACAATTAATAAAATAAAGGACCAAGAATTAGTGCCCACCATATAAAGCCGCACAATATATTTATCAAGCGTCTAATCTATGTAATAAGAATTGTAGGAATTGATGTTCATGTTGTATTTTGACCCAAATTAAATTTGGAATTGATGTTAGGATGATACTAATGGCTTATAATTCATAGTGTGCATTAAAAAAATCGAGAAATGTTATAAAAAATTTGTGCACACGCGCATATCTAAGTTTCTAATACTGACAACAACCTTAAATTGTTTAGTTTCTTGACAGTTAATAAAATAAAGAACCAAGAATTAGTGCCCACCGTATAAAGCTGCACAATACATTTATCAAGTGTCTAATCTATCTAATAAGAATGGTAGGGATTAATGTTCATGTTGTATTTTGACCCAAATTAAATTTGGAATTGATGTTAGGATGATAAATGAACCTTGATTTGGAAGTCCAGTAGAAAAAGAGATCAAAATTTATATAGGATTGGAAGTTTGATTGGATAAAGGATTTTGGATAATTGAAAACTTGGTTTTGAAATATTGGACAGCAACTTAGCACCCAAACACTAGTTTCGGGGTGTCTAGACACCCATGTTGAACAAAATGCAAAAATTTAGACACGTAGGTAGCGTCTCATGGCTACAGTCACGGCGCTTGAGCGCCGACAGTCTTTTCCAACTATAAAATCCTTTTGTGATTCTGATTATTTTCTTGTATTCTATTTCATCGAAGACACTAAAATTAGGCTCCTATATATACTCCATGTGATATATCCTCTTCATAGAAATTGAATAGCATTGAAACAATAGAAAATTGTGAGAAATTCTTAGATTTAGATTGAGTGCATAAAATCTTGTAAAACAATTCTGTTTCTTATTATAGTGAAGTCTTCTCCTTTGCTAGTGATTTTTTGCCATCTTGGATTTCCACCTAAAATCTTGGTGTTCATGTGTTTGTTTGATTTATTTCATCCTGCTAATTATCTCGCTTATTTCATAACAGTTCGTACGATCTCAACTGTGGCAGACCCATCTTTAAAAAAGCAACCTAAAATTGTATTCATAATTACAACCCCTTACATTCCTACAAGTTGATTTCATAGAATTTAAAGAATAATATTTTATTTGGCATTTTTGGAGAGAATTATAACCAAAAGCTAAGAATAAAAGTTACCTGGTTTCCCTCATACAATATGCGATTTTTGATGAAATATTTGTATGTTCCTCGTCCTTTTGCAACCATTTCTTGGTCGACAAGACCTATGATTCCAATCACTCGAGCAAGTAAAGTAGCTTGAGACTCATTTCAGGAGAAGACATATGGAAAAATATTACATGTATATTTTTCTCAAGTTCCAAGAAGTAATATCAAAATAACTAGTGTTGGTATTATATAGTCCCAGAAATAACCAAATCAACAAGAACAAACACGAACACAATAGATTTTTCACCCGTAGGTCCGAATGTTCACCAAGAATTTGGCTACTCACCCGTTGAGCATACACCGTAGTGATAATAGCTCTAATCTACTAAAATCGAACAAGGTTTATCAATATACAAGAATTAGAGATCCAAGAATAACCGGACTCAAAACCCTCAGCCTTATACTCTCATTTTCTCTCTTTAAAGGATTACACTTAGTAACATGACTTCTGCTCACCAAGAATCAAAAGACTCAAAACCAAAACTGTAATCTAATCTAGACATCACCAAGATTTTCTAATCTCACAATTATAGCATGAAAACCATGAGTTTTCACGAGAGAGAAATCACAGAATCTCAAAAGAGAGTATAACCCTAGAAAATGAACGAACACTAAGGCAATACAAGAATCTGGAATATAAGGAGTCATGAAGCATCCAACGGTTGTGCCAACACCACGTGTCACAATCTCAGCCATCTTGTTTCATCAACCAAAATCGTGTTTTAGTAAAGTGGGGGCATGTGCAGTAAGTAGGCTACCCGGGTCACATTCATCAAAGGTAATTGGGCTAGATATATTGGGCTGCAACACTAGATGTTAAGCACATTTACAACAATCTCCACCTTGCTTGACATCATCGAGTTTCATGTGGATTAGAGGTTAACACTTTGGTTTCATTTGCTCGGGTACCTGCAAAGAATTAAAGTTAGAAATAATATTTAGGAGATTTAAACAATCCCTAAATTTTTGTAAAGGAAGAACTTTAGTTCCCATATCTGCTGGGTTACACTCAGTAGAGATTTTTTCAATTTTTATAATTTCCTTTTCTATAATATCTCTTATAAAATGAAATTTAATATCTATATGTTTTGTCTTATCATGAAAAATTGGATTTCTACTAAGATGTATAGCAGATTGGCTATCAAAATATACAGTAGCATTATTACTAGAGAAGCCAATTTCATCCAATAAATTTTTTAACCAAATACTTTCCTTCACAGCATCTTGGCTGCAATGTACTCAGCCTCTGTAGAAGACAAAGCAACTATTTTTTGCAACTGTGATTTCCAGCTTATGCAAGTATTATTAACAGTAAAAACATATGCAGATGTCTCTATTGTCACAATTACCAGCAAAATCTGAATCTACAAAAAAGTTCAATTCCAGTTTTACTATTACAGAACAACAATCCTAAATTTGAAGTTCCTTTTAAGTATCTTAGCAGCCATTTCAGTGCTTCCCAATGAAATTCACCTGGATTACTCATATATCTACTTAAGGTACTTATAGCAAAAGCAAGATCAGGTCTGGTACAGACCACAACATACATAGCAGAACCAATGACATTTGCATAGGGAACATTATCCATTCTACTTCTTTCAATTTCAGATTTGGGGCATTGTTCCATAGAAAGTTTAACATGATTGCCAAGAGGTAATGTTACATCTTTAGCCTCATTCATAGAAAAACTAGTCAATATTTTTAAAATATATGTCTGTTGAGTGAGGAATATAGTATAATCAGATCTGTTTCTCTTTATTTCCATTCCTAGAATTCTTTTATCTTAAAGGTGGCCTAATTTCCTTTCTAGTTCTATCCCCAAGTTAAATGATAGTCTTATAAGGGATTTAAGTGTTGATCATGTACATTTTCAATAACAGGTTCAGTAACATGTTCTGGTTCATACTCCACCTCAAACTGATCTTCATTTCCTGTATTGAAATCAGCTGGAAAGAATTCAGTTTGAATAATGTTTTTACTTTGATTAGTTTTAGTGGAAGCAGCCTCTTTTTCCTTATAACAGGGCATGTCTAACTCATTTAAGATAACATTTCTAGTTATAGTGACTTTATATCCTCCCCAATCCCTTAACCAGACCCTATATCCTTTGACACCTTCACCATACCCTAAAAGACACC
This sequence comes from Fraxinus cuspidata, assembly GCA_903798385.1. Taxonomy (NCBI): domain Eukaryota; kingdom Viridiplantae; phylum Streptophyta; class Magnoliopsida; order Lamiales; family Oleaceae; genus Fraxinus; species Fraxinus cuspidata. Next base: position 11,022 of record CAIGRP010010364.1, on the reverse strand, counting down.
TTTTATGGACCTTGGCTCCAATTTTCCTTCATTTTGATGTACATAGGCAGCACATCCAAAAAATTTAAGTTTAGAATAATTAGCAGGCTGACCATTCCAGACATAGTCAGGAGTGTCATAATTCAGAGATTTTGTAGGACATTTATTTATAAGATAAGATGCAGTTTTGACAACTTCTCCCCACATGCACCTGACTCTTTCTAAAAGGGTCCTATTCATTCTTTCGGCAAGTCCATTCCGTTGAGGGGTATAGGTGACGTCATATGTCTAAGGATCCCATTGTTTTTACAAAAATTGTCAAACTCTTCATTTACAAATTCAAGGCCATTGTAGTTTTAACCTTCTTATTTACTTGATTTTCAACAAGAGTTTTCCAAGCAATAAAATTTTGAAATGTATCAGATTTATTTTTCAAAAGTATGACTCAACTTTTTCTAGACAGATCATCAACAATCAGGAGGTAATATTTAAAGCCAGAATAAGTAGTCACAGAAGCTAGTCCCCACATATCAGCATGCAAGTAATCAAGTATAGATTTTGATTTATGTGTACCCGTAGCAAAAGGTAGTTTCTTTTGCTTCTCATATATACAGTGTTCACAAAAATATACTTTTTCAATCTTTTCAATTCTGAAAGTCCTTGTTTCTTAAGAATATGCAGATTCTTATCACCGATGTGTCCTAATCTTTTATGCCATATTTCAGATTTATCAGATTGTGTGACAGTTACAGCAATGGACTGATTCTTTTGATCTAAAACTTTCAAAATATAAATCTCATTTGATTTTTCAACTTGAACAACTTTTTCAAAATTCTTTTGGATTATCAAAGTACCTTTATTAATGATTGTGTTAAAACCTTCATCATCAAGTGTACCTAAAGAGATTAAATTTCTCTTTAAGCTAGGAATGTATCTGATCTTATTCAGAATCAATTCACTTCCATTTTTTAGTTTTAAAACAATCTTACCAATTCCTTTGATTTTACAAGAAAAATCATTTCTCATTATTCCTTGTCCTCCATTGATCTCTAAGAATTCAGTGAAATACTTTTTACATGGGGACATATGAAAAGTACACCCTGAATCTAAGATTCATTCATCTTCATCAGATGATTGACATGTCACACAGACTTGTCCATTTGTGGTTGCAGCTTCTTCATAAGCTATTGCAGCTCCACCCTCAACTTTATTGCAGTTTTTCAGTTCATCCATTCGCTTGATACAATCTTTTATATAATGACCCATTTTACCACAAAAATAACATCTCTTTCCTTCAGCCTTACTATCAAACTTTTTGAATTTAACTTTGTTCTTAGAGAAACTTCCAGAGTACTCTTTAGGTCTTCCAAAATTTTTATTTGAGAACTGAATATTGTTGTTCTTGAAGGGATAATTTCCTTTTACGTTATAACATACTCCAGTTATTGAGGTTTTTTATTCACTTTTAAATTCGAGTTCTTTATTCCTTAAAAAAGATACAATATCATCAACTGTAATAGAGGTTCTTCCATATTCAAGAGCATTTTTTAGTTCCTTATACTTATCAGGTAAGGATGATAGTAGGGCTACAGATTGTTGGTCATTAGATCGTTCCTCACCACTATTGGTGAGATCTTGAGACAATTTATTAAATCTGTCGAGATTGTTTTCAAGATCACAATTGGAGTCAAACTTAAAGCTGAAAAACTGTTTCCACAAGTAACATTTATTTGGAAGAGTTTTAGTTTTATACAAAGATTCAAGTTTAGTCCAAATTTCAACTGCAGAAGTAGTGTCACCTACTTCTCTAATCACATTGTTGGATAAATGCAAGAATATGGTACTCTAAGCAATCTCAACTTGTTCAGTCCTTTTAGTTTGAGTAGTTTCTACCCCCCAAGATTCATCTAAGGCTTTTGTACATTTTTGTTGTATAAGCAGTGCCTTCATAGTTTTACTCCAGAGACTGAAGTCTCCTTTGGCATCCTAAATTTGAATGTCAATTTTTGTACTTGCCATCAAATTTTACAAATAGATGCAAATAGGTAGCAAGTGTAGAGAAAGTATATATCACAACAGAACACACACCAAGTGTTAAAGTACTGATTATATTCACACAGAAGCACTTATGCACTCGAGCAGAGTAAGCAATTTGTCTTAAGTAATAAAACACAATGCTCAATATTTCGAATAACAGAACTAGAGGATAATTCTTGAAGAAACGGTTAAACCTTGTCCCCTCAGATTCTAGGGTTTTCACATGAAACCCTAGACAAAGGAAGATCAAAGTGGGTTTCTACCAAGAAGGCTCAAATATCTAATAGATTTGAAAAAATAACAACCAAGATAGGGTTTAATAATTTGTAACCAGACACGTCTCAGTGCAGTAGTGTAAAATAGTGAAAACCAGACTATTTTACTTTCACCAAAAAATTGAAGATCAAGCCTCTGAAGTACAGAACCTTAAAATATCAGCTACCAGCTCGTTAAGAATACCATAAAATTTTCAGATCTAAGGCTTCCAAACAAAGATCGAGACGCTCTGATGCCACCGTTGGTATTATATAGTCCCAGAAATAATCAAATCAATAAGAACAAACATGGACACAATAGATTTTTCACCCGTAGGTCCAAATGTTCACCAAGAATTTGGCTACTCTCCTGTTGAGTATACACCGTAGTGATAATATCTATAATCCACTAGAATCGAACAAGATTTATCAATATACAAGAATTAGAGATCCAAGAATAACCGGACTCAAAACCCTTAGCCTTATACTCTCATTTTCTCTCTTTGAAGGATTACACTTAGTAACCTTACTTCTGCTCACCAAGAATCAGAAGAATCAAAACCAAAACTGTAATCTTTAGACATCCCCAAGATTATCTAATCTTACAATTACAGCATGAAAACCAAGAGTTTTCACGAGAGAGAAATCGCAGAATATCAAAAGAGAGTATAACCCTAGAAAAATGAACGAACACTAAGGCAATAGAAGAGTCTGGAATATAAGGAGTAATCATGCATCCAACGGTTGTGCCAACACCACGTGTCACAATCTCAGCCATCTTTTTTCATCAACCAAAATCGTGTTTTAGTAAAGTGCGAGAATTTCCAATAAGTGGGCTACCCGGATCACATTCATCAAAGGTAATTGGGCTGGACATATTGGGTTGCAACACTAGATGTTAAGCACATTTACAACAACTAGCTTACATGTATCGATGAATAGAAAATGACGAAGAAATTTTCAGTTGAAAATAGGAAATCATTAACCAAACGAGTATTGGTATTTAACATCAAATCAACAAATAATAAAGAGATAGAACAATATCGCTATCCATCCTTCTTGCTCTCAGAAATGCATTCATGTCATTTCTCAGAATTATACAATTCCATATAAAGACTCTAAATATCAAAGCATCTCATTCCAAACTAATAAATATCTCGTTATAATGTATACATTAACTTTTCATTTAGAACATAAAGTTCGTGTTTTTTAGCATTTCAGTTTAGAAGTGTATTTTTCAATTAAGACACACCAAATCATACACCTTACAACTCAAGTAGCTACCTATCAAAAAACACGAGCCCGACTAGACAACAACTTGCCCTGGTCATATCCTTGCACCTTACTTGGTTTATTCAAATATTTGATACATTTCCAAGCAGTCCTTACTTCAGCCGAAAGAATTTATCAAATTTCTAATAATGTAGCTATCATTCTCATTAAATTATAAAATCTTTAAGTAATCTGATTGTGGGATTTATACATGTGCAATAGGCATGACAATAAGCAATTAATTATTTCACAAACGAGCATCCAAAAAGGAAACTTTGATCTTTTAATGTATTTATGTCTTTGACATACATCCTTTGGTTTGCTTTCATATCCAGCTGCGGAATCTTTTATATCTACATTTTAAATGATAATAACGACAACTAAATATTATTAGATGGCACCAAAAAGATGACAATGTGATTTCTTGTCACTAGAAACTGACAGTCCAAAAATGACTAACCAAGAGGGGAATAAATTGTTTACTAAAACTTTTTCGGAGAGTTAATGTAAATTCAAGCAAGTAAAGACTAAATAAATAAATTTAAATAATAATCGCAAATGTAAATGCAATAAATAAAAGAGAGAGATGATGCAAACAATAATATTTTGAAGGTTTGATCTAGGGCAATGATTTACGTCCTCCGTTTTCAAACTTTTCGACATGAGCAAGACTTTTTTCTTTATATTGATTGGCTTATGGTGCAATCCAACCATTTACAACGCTTCTGATGACTTACAAGTAAGGAACTCGATTCTTATACAATATTGAGTTTTACAGGACCTCAATATGACCCACAAATTTAAAGATGAATGGGTTTACAATTTGGATCTTCTTTCTTAATAAATAATAGAAATGAACTAGGTATAAAGAGAGAAATAGGCTAATACTTTAAAGTAGCAAGAATAAAGGTCAAGTGTTAGATGAGAGAAATTTGATGGAAAAGATGATTTTCAAAAGTTAATTCAATTAATCCAAAGTTTTCAAAGTAATGTTTGAAGAGTTAAAAAGATGTAAGCTCAAAGAGTTTTTGCTTAAGTAATTCTCACTTTGATTCTCTAAAAGATCAGGTTTTGAATGCAAAAAGTAGAGGTATTTATAGAGTTCAAAAAGTCAAAAAATTTGGAGATTCTAATGATCGAGTCCGGTTGAACCCCTCTTGTCAGATGACCAATATAGCTGTTTGTACAAAAAGAGAGTTCAGAACGGTCAAATTTTGGATCAAATTTTGGATCATTGGAAATTTCAATCGATTGTCGGGCAGTACAGTCTTTTTTATATTTTACCTCCATTTGTTTCGATTTGAAGGTTTTGAAAAGCATGAAATTTTGGAGAGTATTTTTAAATAAATTTTCAAGAAAAAGTGTTTTTCAAGTCCAAATATTATTTTAAAAGTCTTTTTTACATTTGATCAAATCATTGTATTCGAATAACTTTTAATGCACAAAATTGTTTTTAATGCATGGAGGTGCATTCATTGATGTATATCAAAGTGTTAGTATCTTTACACTTTAGCTAAGAAATCAAGTATTTGATCTTGCTTCGAAATTTGGCTCTTAAGTTCTTGAACGTGACTTCGATCTTGACCTCCTTTATGAGTTCGATTTGTGATGATAGATTTTGATCTTTTGACGACCATCAATCAATTTTTCATCATAGGCGTTGAAGGATTATAATCACTTGAATTCAACTTGTAAGTAAACAAAATTAGCTTGTTTGTTAAAATCAAAAGTTTGAGGTTTTAATCAACCATAGGTCAACAAAAACATGTTTGGGAGTTGTTTATAGCAAATTGAAAATTATAAATAGATACAAATGAATGTTGGATAAGTAGATAGTACTAGTGGGTTCCACAAAAATAGTAATTGACTGCACAATTAAAATCATTCAAGTGAGTAACTGATACTCTAGTGAGATTTCTGATATGTCTCAATAAGAGGCAATCTATTATTACTTTCAGTCAGTAGTTTGTTATCATTGGGGGATAGGGTAATGAGTCAGTTAGGAGCTCTTTATAAATGTGATGGGGGGATTTAGAGATTTATTCAAGCAAGTAGTGAGAATATAAGGAGAACCAAGCCTCTCGAATGCATTGTAGTGTCTTTCAATTTCTATTTTCCATTTCAGTACAATAAAAAATACAAATATGGAGTTATACTTCCACATATTCATCTTCAATTGTACTTAATCATTTACAACATCTATTTTCCTAAACAATCTATTAACCAGCAACTTCACATGACCATATCAGTAGCATCAGAAGGGCATTTCATCTGGCAGTAGCACGGGAATTCTATCAACTATTGTGCAGAACTTCAACAGGCTTAGAACAAGTGCATTCCATCAGTTGAATCACAAAAATAGGTTTCTACGGATTTTCTTCTTCTATTATTTTCCCTAGTGCAGCTGGGTCATCCTGGACTTGAACGAGAGACCTTGCCTGTGAAGTAAATCATCGCACCTATTGTCCAACCAATTAGGAGAGAATCGATAAATTCCTTTTCGGGAGCGATTCATCTGTTGTGCTACAAACCTGCAATCCTGGCATAGTTAAGTAGACCTCCCTCCAGACTCTATTAAATTTATGGAATTTATATGGATTTGTTTTAAATAATTCACTTACAATCAAAAGTACTCTTGCAAATATATAGAAGGTCCAGTAGTAAGTAAATTGTTGTCAAACGACCACCTCGGACAATGACATTAAATATTAACACTCAGTCAGTATTGACCAAATGACTAAAGTAAAATATTGATACCTCAAATGGAATAACTCGAACATATAACAAGTGTGGACCATTGAGAGTATCCTAATTCATTTAGAGTTGATCGTGGCCCGATCCATAATTCATTGAATGGCTTTTGTACTTAGCCCATTTATTGGACTTGGCACATTACTTAACCTAAACCTACCAAAACTAATTTATACGGATTTTTCCCTTTGTACCGTGTTCATTGCAAAACCTTGAGAGATTATAACCTGGTCGTGTTCTTCCTTTTGCTTCGTGCTACTGTCTACTTTGGCTTTCTTTTTCTCTGGTTTTTCCTCAGCCTGCATGGCCATCGTCTATGTGGCTGCAATAGCACCTTCCTTTTGTGAGTTTTTGACCGAAGTGGGTAAAGTTGTAGGTGACATTTGATTCTTCGTTGCTTCGATTGTCTTTTGGATTAAACTGAGCCCAAAAACCCCTTTGGTGTTCAATATTCTGCATTATAGTATTTATAGTATGCATGCATTGCTCATATTTCTTTTTCTATCAACTACCTTTTAAGCTCATTCTTTTCATTCCTCTCGTGTAATGTTTACACACTGGCTTTAATAGAACTCCCATACCATACAACCCATGGTCAATTAGTGCACTCGGTTCAATCCATTTATGGTTGTATACCGTGTTGTACCCCGAGGTCTGTTTGACTTGATCACGGTTCCATCAAAGACATGGCATCATGACCATGCCATAGATTTTTTGTTAACAACCTGCAGCATATTCATTCGGAGCCATGTTCCCGTTTGATTCTTTATGAGTGAGAGTATGTGTTCCAAGATCATTATCTTTAGATGCACAATGCAACGTCAGTACAGATCCAATTGGTTATTGATTGAAAAATACACATTATATTTTTCAGTAACAACGCATCAGGTAACTCTGTGAGGAAGGCTACTGCAAGCCAATAGAATGAGAAACAATAAGAGATTTTTCATAATAGTACAATATTTATGTTGTTGTAAATTGATTTTTGTGTTGAATCCAGATTTTAGAAGGCTCTATATAGTGAGAATTCTTTAAGCACATAAAGATATTTTGTCAAACTTCAATGCAAAATTAGAAGAACATGCAAATTTTTTTCGCCTTTTCTCTTCATTTGATGAACCGATGTTCTTCATGTTTACCTTAGTTAGAACATCTCCAAGAGACACTTTAAATATGAAATGCTCTCTATTTTAAAGAGTCAACATTTAAAATCATACTCTTAGAACTCTTTAAATTAACATTTTAATTTAGAGAGTGAGTTTGGCTCTCCATGCATTCAAAGTGTTTCAACTTTCAATGTAGGAAAATAATAAATAAAATAAAAGATAAAGAAAAATAATGAATATTTTTTTAGTGTAGTAAAAGCAAGTGTTAAATATAAAGAGTTTGTTGAAGTACTTCAAAATTTTATCTCTAAATTTATATATGCTCTCCAAATGATAGAATATGCTTTTTAAAAATAAAAGAGTCTCTTAGAGATGCTCATAAATGATTGAATCTTATCATTTCTTATTTGTGATACAAAAGTGCACCTGACATCCATCGTAGACATGTAGAGTTTGAGATGGGTGATTTTGTTTGGGCTGTTCTCGCTAAAGACAGATTCACCACCCATGAGAATAAGTTATTATCCGTAAGTTTGGACCAGACAAGATTGTGAAGAAGTCAACACGAATGCTTTCGTTGAAAATTATAAACCATAATTTTACCACCAATAAAATTACAAAAAGAAAATAGATACAAGAATACGCAAGATTTGTAGAGGTTAGACTCAATATAAAACTACATTATCTTCCATCGTTACATTAATTAACTATGATTAAAAAAATTTGTTTACAAGAGAAAATTACAAACCCTGTCTTCTCTAACATCTCTCTCTCAATGGTAATACAAAACCCCAATGATTGTTTCCCTATGAGGATAATGTTTCAGTTGATGAGTGTAATCTCGATTCAAGACAAATCGCATTTCCTCATGAGGATGATGAAGTACATGAGAGAGCATTCGCTTTCTTAGAGCAATGAGGAGAGAAAGGAGCGATTGAGTTCGATCGGAGCCAAATGGCTTTATTGCTTTCTTTTAATTATAAATTTAATTTTCAATCATTAGTAGGGTATTCTGTCTTTCAGCATCCTAGGGTTTTTTATTTTTTATGAGACCTATTTAAACTTTCATTTATAGAGTCATTTGGGTGGATTTTGAGTAAAGAATTACAATTCTTGGAAATCTAACCATTTTTCTTTGCCAAGATTATTGAGTGAGATTATTATTATCCTTGATTGTAGACTGCAATTTATCAGACATACACTTGAAAATTGAAGGAATTGTTTGTAATAAAAATTGTTGATGATCTCAACCAGCCCAAACTAACGAGTCCAACGCAATGAATAAAGCCCAAGACAAGAGAGCCCAAGTCCATGAGAGTATTCCTTCACTCCCATTTCTTGCGTGAAAAATATTTCACTCAAACCTTTGCGAGGATTTCATGAGTACACACAACGTTCTAGTACCACTCCACCATGCGGGTTCAGTCTAGAAGTGAGCCGGGCAGCCGGCCGTCCATTTTGACATCTCTACGTGAATTATTATTATTAAGGGTTAATCCCAAGTTGGCTAAATAGAAATGTAATAACCAATATATAAGGGTTTGTGCTAATGTTTTTAACAAAGTAGGTATTTTAAAATGAAATCTCTAATCTTAATAGGCTATCATAGCCTAACAAGATCAAAAAAGTAGTTCGGTACATCCGAAGCTCAAATGAGCATTCGAATTTTAAAATTGATAATCTCAAATGAGTCATCGTGTTATATGAGTGTGTTAAGGGATATATCTTACATCTGCTAAACCAAGTCTTAATAATTGACAGCACAGGAAAAGTCGTATTATAAAACCAACTTGACAATATAGTTAATACATTTTCAATCTAAAATTGATGTGATGCAGAATTATCTGTTCTTTTACAGCACCACACGATGACTAGTTCCAATATTCTTGTCTATAGAATCTTGATTGTGCAATAAAATTACAATTATTTGTTTCAAAGTTACAATGTAAGTTCAGAAATGAAATTGAGAATAAAACACCAGAAGACACAACCTTAATCATATCCATTAGTTTAAATTCTGGACTATGTTAAAACAATATTTTTGCAAACAAATATTTTGAGCTTCAATCCTTATCTGGTTAAGTTGGAACCTGCCTTGAAGACATGTTAAAACAAGAATGAAAAACATAAACCGCGAAAAGAATACAATTTCAGATAAACAACCAACAAAATGAGGATGAATTCAAGAAGCCATCGGAAGTTTCGAGGAGAGCTTAAATTTGTCGACGGACAAATCTTTGAACTTTGTGTCTATATATGTATGCATGGGATTTCCCATTTTCCGTATTTTTCTTATAAGACAAAGATTTGATTATGAATTCTATCACTTTCAGGAGTCATTGCTCGCCCCGGCCTAAATAAACAATTATTTAGCAATAAAACTAAATCTTAATAAATTTAGCATCCACTAAAAGTACATAGAAATGCATACAGAAATAGAACATAAACGAAAATGTCTTTCCAAGGATTTACAAAAATTTCATTCAATATAACGTATAAATTAATTTTAAGAATGCCACATACGCTTGCTGCGTTAACAATGCAGCAAATGGGCCGGCTATCACCACACCAGATACTAATTACTGTTAATTTTATAAATACTTCGACACAATCTCTGTGTACATAGGTGACATTAATCTGAAAGACTAGATGAAACTGAAAAAGAAGAAGCACAATAAACTAAAAACTATTGTGCAGATGTATTCGTTGAAAATTTTATTATCCTTAAAGGTACCAAATATGACATAGCTTAATCTATGGATACCCCTTCAGATATTGAAGTACAGAATTAAAATGGAACATCATTTTCAATAATTTTGCCTCACTTCAAATGCATGCTATCAAAGTTGTATTTAATTTAAATATTAAATTTTTTTATTTTTGAAGTTTCTTTCTAATAAATAAAATCAAGTAAGTACATTGATATTAATTTTTTCTAAACAAAGCCAAATATTTCCCAGTACTTGTGCGTATAACCTAAGTTTGCATGTCTCGTATAGCATTGCAGCTCCCATTGTTCATATTATTCTCCAGAAGTATATGGTAAAATCAAGAATTGCTTGCAGGAATATTCGATAATATTGGACATTATTAAAGAATTAAAAAGGATAAATTGTCGAACGACACTTTCACCATTCATGACGCCACTACTACCTGAGACCTTGACAAAGGGCGTCGATTCCAATGCTAGACAATGATATCATGTTTATACCTTTGACATGATCCAATGTGTCAAAACCTTGAAGTCATCACTATATTTCAATCAAAAGGACGAGGCAACACTAAAAAAAGGATTAAACTATTTGTACAGTATTGGATGATAACATTGTTGACAATGTATGAGTTGACAAAAAAAGTTGTTCAAACTGTCCTCCAGCATTGTACACATGGGCCGAGCCCAGTGAGGACCAGGGTGAGCCTGTGCCCACCCTGAACTTCTGGGCTCAACCTCGGCCCAATTGTTTTTTTTTTTTTTATAAGTATAAGACATAATACATTACACAGCCCAAACCCAAGACATAATCCACTATCCAGCGCAATCCATTCCAAAAAACATTGGAAACTCAAATACCCAATCACCTAGCTTTTGAAAACCCAAATACCCAAAAAAATTGAAAACCCAA